>CABFOU010319838.1:0-14166 GCA_900660325.1 Opsanus beta | reverse complement strand
AGCGTGTCCACAATCAACATAGAGAAATGATCATTTTCCCGATACACACCCTCAAAAACAACAGTCGCTCAAGCGTAATGTGAGCTGAAGAACTGATAAGGGAATCATTAAGCAAAAACATTATTGATGTCGGTGGATTGAATCATTTCTTATCGATTCTTAACAGGAACCGGTTTTCAATACCCATCCCTAGTCCTGGGTGACAGGGATCGGCCACAATCTTGCTCGCTCGCCTTAGGGCCCTGTAGATGTAAAGGTCCTGTAGGGATGGCAGATTGCAGTTGATCACCTTCTCTGCTGCGTGGATGATACACTGCAGTCTGCTCCTGTCCTTAGCAGTGGCAGCAGCATACCAGATGGTAATGGAAGAGGAGATGATGGACTCAATGATGGCAGTGTAGAAGTTTACTATCATTGTTTTTGGCAGGTTGAACTTCTTCAGCTGCCGCAGAAAGTACATTCTCTGTTGTGCTCTTGATGAGGGAGCTGACGTTCAGCCCCCATTGGGTGATGGTGATCCCAGGTAACGGAAGGACTCCACAATGGTGACTGGGGAGTCACATAGGGTGATGGGGTTGGCCAGGACTGGGTTCTTTCTGAAGTCAACAACCATCTCCACTGTCTTGAGGGCGTTGAGCTCCAGATTGTTATGTCTGCACCAGGACACCAGGTGGTTGATCTCCTGTCTGTAGGCAGACTCGTCCCCATCAGAGATGAGTCCAACGAGGGTCATATCATCCGGGAACTTCAGGAGCTTTACAGACTGGTGATTGGAGGTGCAGCTGTTGGTGTACAGGGTGTACAGGGAGATAACCTCACACTGACCTTTGAACTTTTACCAGAGTTTGAAGACATGGAAGTAGCAGTACAACAGCTTAACAAATTCATAAAGATTAATATCGGGTCATCAACCAGTTCGTGACAATTGCATGAACCCGACATGTTTGCCCCAACAGGTCTTTTACAGCGGGTTAGTCAATGAGAATCATCCCTGAAGAGCACCTAAATGATGCTATAAGGATCAATTCAAACACAAACTGAAGGACACAGGAATAAACCACCAGACCTGGCAAGGGGATGCAGCAGACCATAAGATGTGGAGAGCCGCCTCTGATAGGGGCTGAAAACTAACAACGAAGAAGATCCTCTATTGAAGCCAAAAGGATGGCGCAAAAGAAGTGGGCAGAGCAACCTCGACCCCACCAACTTGCCCCCTGCCCTCAATGCCGCCGCCTGTTTCACAAGAGGATTGGCCTTATTAGCCAAATGAGAATCCACCAACAACCACAATAAGATGCGATTCAAGTAGAAGTCAACGATTATGACGAACCAGCTCATAGTTCAATTAGACCAATTCAAAGGTCCTTGCAGCAATCTAGCCATATCTTTTGCTTTAAAACTGACTTGTGATTCGCATCGGTTGGCTGTTACATCCCTACAAGGTACACTTTCAATTCCGAGTTGTCTACAGTGTATGTGAAAACAATTATTCAACCAGGTTTGGTATTAGCCGAAATTCCTTATTGTATAGCACTATTAAGATCTCAAGGAAGAAAAATAAGTGCATTCAAAGCTACAGCAGTGGACAACAAACAGCCAAAAAGGTTGATTTGGCCAAGGCCAGCAAGCTGCGAAGTACTGTACAAAAACTAGGAACGGCTGATGTGTACAAATGAAAAGTTCTGTAGAAATCGCCCTGGAACACGGAACAGAGCAGTGCGGAGGAGCCTCTTGGAACATAGTCAACACATTTCACACACACAGGGCTTGGAAACAACACGCTTGGGGCTTTCACCTTCATTTAGATGAAAATGGACCTCCGCAAGAGGAAATAAAGCCATTTTTAACCCCCCCCCCAGTATGAGACGGTATCCCATAATGTGCCCAGTCAATGGACTGTGGGTCTATTCAACTGCAGGCAGCCCAAAGCACAGCCATAAATAATGTAGGGCAGCTCACATGAAACCCTAATCACCATTGTGCTGTCACCCAACAGAGAAGATTGCTTGTTTAATTTACTGCACCGCATCTGTCTCAGTTCTGCCCAATTTAGTTTCCCCATTTCAATGAGCAAGTACTCAGAGTATTTATCAATATGCTTTTCTTCCAATGCCATAAATCAATAAGTAATGTTCATGCGAGTGTTTGTGTAGGTCTGCCGTGAACAGCAAACAAGAAAGCTGCAGCTTGTGAAACAACAAAGGCTGACGGAGAAGAAGCCATCAACACTCAATAACCGCAACTCATTATTGGCCATACACCAACTACTTCATTACATTACCATGCCATTAACATGCAGCCATTTGCATATTCCAGTCACCTCTTTACGGAGGCTGTTGATCACAAATGGCAGCCATATGTTGCACGGTGCAACATATCACAGAATTATTACTGCAACACAAAAAAGCCAAGAAAAATGTAAATGAAGTTTACGTGAAACAGCGTACAAAACCAACCAAAGAATCCACCATTACCAACAGAGACAGACTGAATGGACTTAAAACATATTTACTAGTTGTAGTCACATTTCGGTCATTAACTTCAGTCTAGTAAAATTAATAAAAAAGAACTACAGAAAGTTCAAGCCAACAAAGAAATTTTATTTAATTTCCACCATACTGAGTGGAGACAACATCACCTTTGGTTCCTATAACATTCCAATAATGTTCCAGTTATAATTCCCCACTCACGAGTAGGATGTTTTAACATGGGAATTACATGACTAGGGAGAGCTGACTGAAAGTTTGAATCGGAACATCCTTTGAAGTTGGAATTCAAAGAAAAAAAAAGATATGAGAGCTAAGTATAGGCCTAGTATATTTGAGTCCAACTCAGCAACTAGTTCGAACACCAAGTCCCAAGTTCACAATCCAAGGCGGCTGCTCCGAGCACACATAGCTGCCTCTGGACACACCTCCTGATAGAACGGAGATTACATCTAGCCATGTTCTGATTGGCATCAGGTCCAATCAATACATTATAGAACTGAGAAGGTGTCAGCTTTATTCGAGTCCCCCTGATCGGCCCACGATCCATTTCAGAATAAGGCATCAATGGACCTGATAACCATTGTTCAATGCTTGCTCACTCACCAGCACCATCATGATTCAGTTCCAAAGCTTCAAACGCCCACCAAATATACACCAGTTTCGAATCTCTAATTTAAACACATCATTTATATCCAGTTGTGGTTTATTACTGACAAATCATTTACAGGCAAAGGTTGGGTGGATCTGTGAGGTTTTAACAATACGCTTTGTAATTTATCAACAGAACATTTTTATAACTTTTACAGAAATAAGACGTGCATTCATAAACCTACACAAAGGTGCATTTAATGAGCCTGTAATTGTCTTCTGCTGCACTCTTTTGTGGGTAGGAGGACTCTATGCTGCAGCATTTCAACTTGATTTGGTGCGGCAGCTCTTCACTGGAACCGGCTGCACTGTGACGACAGCAGAGACAGAATAAAGGACGAGTGGCTCACTAGTTATAAAGACTTGGCTGGCACAAGCAGGAGCAGCACGATAACGCTTGGAGCAGAGTCACTTACAAACAGCTAGGTGTTAGCAAGAGTTGTATCATCTTGGTTCAGGACCATTATCTCTGCTGTGGCGTTCACTTCACGCTGATAAATGTGGCCGAGCAGCTCAAACTAATGTGCAAGCAGCTGCAACCATAACAGCTGGGTAATACGCTGTCAACTGCCACATACGCCCACACAGGAGACACAATGGAGAGGATTTGTTCCGCTGAAATCAGTGTTAAAATACTTCGGCCTGTGCAGTCCTTCGTTCCCAGATATGTCCACTGCACAAATGTCTTGCAGCGATCACAGGGATTGACAAAGTAGCTCGCAAGTGTTTTGAGGGAGGGAGGTGAAGTTACGACGATGGTCAGTGCATTCAATCAGTCTTCTGAGCTAGCACTGTGATGATACTAGTATAGACATCCTTGGTTCCGTTCAAAGCATTTGTAGTTCAGTCCTGCCACCAGAAGATGGTGCAAGACCTCAGACTTGGATCAGTATACGACAGCCCCTTTGGCGCTTTCACAAATATGCGTTCCAAAAGTCACGGTTTGAAATTCTGTCCATACCTGGGTAAACCTTGGAGGCTCTGGAGAGGTGTTCGTGATGAACTGGGATATTCAGTCATTGTGCAGTGGTCTTGTTTTAACCATGGCGTGTTTTCAAGATGTTTGAAAAGTTCTTTTTCTGCCACGAACTTGGACATACTTTGGGAATCTCTTGGATTTCCGTGGATGCCCTTCACGTACGTCACTGTGTGGTTTTCCAGAAGCACCACAGCGTGCTAAAGCTATACTACAGACATGCTAAAGTTGGTTTTGTACATGTCACATGGTACAACTGCGGCACCTTACATCATCAAATCGTGCACTAGGTCACATTCTTGGGCAACGGTGGTCTTCATGCGACCGATTATCATGATCATCAACTGGGACCTCCCAGAATGCATATCCATGAGACTGAGAAGAACATGAGGAGGTTTCTGGCAAGGACGCGAATTTGCACATCTCACACGCCCGCAGAATCAGCAGGTAAAAGAGACATAACGTTGGAAGTGTTGTGACTGCGATGAAACTTGGATGAACACCTGTTGCATCCAGTGCTGTGTGTAAAGACTGGTTCTTGCACAATGGTCAGTGAACATTCACGCAACCATTTCCCGTTTTAATATAACGCTGTGCAAAACGCTAAAACTCTGCTGTATCTTTCAATTAAGTAAACGATTATCCGTATCGTTAGCACTGAAAAATGACTGAACCTCACATCATCACCTGCCACCGCAGACAACAGAAATTCTGCTATAAGTCGACATGTGAACGCAGCACAACTGTGTCAGGTGGAAAAGATACGCACTATACTGTGCTCTGCTGTGCACTGTGTGGAAGATAGGGCCCCAGTACACTGAAAGAGGATATGTCTATATTTGGGGAAACTGTAAATCACTACAATTTTCTCAGTGCATAAAAGGGCATGTGAGCAAGTAACACGTGTTATCTAGCTGCTGACGCTGTCTAGCGTATGGCAGCAGAGGGTTAACTTGGCAGTTTGGCTGTAGAACAGAGCTCTAGAAGTGACATTAACAGCATGTCCCTCAGCGTTGACTGGGATTGAGTAACAGGGAAAAAAGGAGATTGGAGAAACTGAGAAAAGACAGAGGATAGGCAAGGAGCAAAGGGGTGGGTGTGTGAATCCAATTTCCAGTGACAGTGCGTTCAACATCACTGTTTCGGTGGAAGAACACATCATCTGTCAAAGTTAATGGCAGTGTCCAAGGGAAAATGAAGGAAAACGATACGGGGACCATTCATTAAGAAGAAACGGGGGTGTGTAGATGCCATCAGTCTGCCCCACTGTCTCCCCGGGAAAATAAATATATACACAAGCCATTACTTGTGCGCTTACAAGGTGGAAGTGCAGCCATGATCAAGGGCTAGGTCCCATGCTAGAGAGATAATATTAGCACAGATGCCTGGAGAGGAATCTGTGGGCTTGAGCTGTCACTGGGAAAGTAGAGGTCTGCCTGGCAGGCTGGCGAGCAGTCCCAGCCAGCCTGTCTCTCACTCAGAGCCGTGGATGTACTCAGTGGAAGCAATTGATAGCATTGTTTTATGAAGAGGAGGGCGGAGGAGGGTTGAAGATCCAACAATAGGGCTCTTTCACTGGAAATGTCAGCCGTCGCTGCCGGGGGACGGTCTGACTGGGCAGAAACACTTCGGTAAAAGCCAAGGTGCAAACCGAGTGTGGAAAATAGCATGAAACCCCGTGATGAGGGCAAAGAAACTCAATGAAGCAGGCCAGAACAATCACATGCCAAGCGGTAGAAATGCAATCTCAAACATGGGACAACAGGCTGTGGAAAACTTTACGACTTGGACCACATGAGATCATGTGAAACAGAAACACACTATACATTTTTTGTCATTCAGGATGTGCTTCCATTTATCTTAGAAGAGTGAGAGATGGAGTAAGACCTGCACAGACCCTGGTTGTCCACAAGCTCAAAGGCAATTCTGACCAAATCTGTAGCAGCTAAGGGGACGAAACAACACTTAGAATCCAGCCTCAGTTTACCATGGCCTACACAAAAATGCAGGGTGACCATTCCCAGGGTGGTCGCTATGGCCAGGTAGGGAGCAATGAAGGCTAACACATGTCAACATTTAAAAATGTTCCAATCATATTGAAAAGTATATCACAATATTTGTCTGATCAGAAAGATTCCAAAAAAGGTATAGTTTGGACTGTCTATGACTGAATGTTATGGAGTTATGGGGATAAAAACAGTAAAAATGGTGACAAAAGTCTAGTATACCAATTGGTATAGCAGTCAAAAGTTAAAGTTGCTCCAATTTTGGTAAAATGTCATGCAAATTATTGGTTGAACTAATAGGATTAGTAAATGGAATATTTTTGACCATGCTGAATGCTTGGTCTCCAAAGTAATGGTCAAACAAGATCAACATCCATTGGATTCTATGACATATGTTATCCCGTAACATGATAACTAACCACAACAGATGGTGTAGAGTATTCATTTTTGCAACCATATTTGCTCAATTTTAGTAACTTTAACCTGTACAAATTGAAATCGACCTTTGGCACCATTTTTTTGCTGTTTTTACCCCATAAACATTCAGTCATAGATAACCCAAACCACACTTTTTTGGAATCTATATGATCACACAAATAATGTGGTATACTTTTCAATACGATCTGTAGAATTTTAAACGTTGAACTCTGTGTAATCCTTCACTGACCCCTACCTGATTATAGCTGCCACCCTGAGATGGCCGCCATATATTTTTGTGTAGGCCATGGCACACTGAGGCAGGATTGTAAGTGTTGTATTAGTGCCCTTAACCAAAGCACCAAAAATCAGACTATGGGCCTCCCTGGGCTACAGCTCTCACCGGACAGGACAGTCCATTGCAGGTTACTTCCCCAGCCAAGGCCAGTACCCATTTATAGTTAGGTGGACTGGGACAGTGCAGGTGAAGTGTCTTGCGCGGGGACACAGACTGGTATCGTGACTGGGTATCAAACCCAGGTCTGCATACTGGTCGCCTCTTTATTCCACTGAGCTACCTGCTTCACCGCATTCTCAGAGGGGAATGTAACAATTCGACACACAGACTGATAATTCCAAGGTCAACAAAAACAATTTTTTTGCTTCAAATCCTTTCCAACAAGGACAGCTGATTACGTATATGGGTCAGTCATTCAGCCTCATTAACAGAGGAGATAAACGCAGCCTGATTCTTCAGGCAAATTAAAGCAAGAGTCCTAAAATATCGCACCCACTGATCCATTCTGGGACAGGTTTTTTTTTTCTTTTCTTTTTTCTTCCAACAAGACTACAACAGAGCGCCACAAAGCTCTTTCCTCGGTGCTTTGATAACCCGATCAGCCTCAGACCTCTTTGAAACTCTCACTGTGAAGGTTTGAGGTGAATATAAACAGCGAGTTGAAGTGAGGTACCCTGCCGCTTTAAGACTGGGATAAAACCCAAGTTATTCTATCACTCTGACCTAATTGCTCTCTCGTTCTCCCAACACGAAGGCAGGAAGCCGTGCTCTCTGACACGTAAAGATTATTTAATACCATCAAAGCTGTAAAAAAAGAACAATAAAAAAAGAAAAAAAGGTGATGTGGGAGAGAGGGAGAGGAGTTAACCCTCACGCGGCTGACGGAGGAGCCAGTGGACTGTGTGGAAGGCGGCGCACAGCGAATCTGTATGCACAAGCAGGCCTGTCTAACTGCCGCTGGCTGACATGAGTGGAGCTCCCACATCCCAACATCACAGCGGCTCCACTCAAAAAAAAAAAAAAAAAAAAATCCCACTTGGCTTTGGTTACACACTCCTGGTCTGGGCTCCCACCCTTCTTCTTTCTTGCTTTTCCCACACTCGGCCCATTCCCTAAGGCAACGGCTACGTCACTGGGCACCGCAGCCAAACCACTGTAATATCCTAATATATTTGACTTCTTTGACTATTTTGAGTCTGGACCCGTTAACATTCAGGTCAAGGCTGGTTTTACTAGTTTAAGGCTTACTGATTTTGTAGCTTCAATAAAAAAGGTTTGTAGGTTTTATCAAGATGATAAACAGCACAAGTACACAACAAAACAAATTTTTAATACCTCTTGTTGCACTGGATAATAGCATAGGGGTTTGACAGCAAAAATGTAGATGAGTGGGTGAGTGAGTGAATTAGACCATCCCAGCCAACTTGTGTGGACAATAACTCAAAAACAATAAATACAATCACCTGGGAACTCAGCAAATTAAAAGTACATTTAATGAGGACAAACCCTATTGCATCCGGTGAACTTTAATGAACCAGATCTATTGAAAGGGAAGCTTTGTTTTGCTTATGCAATAACTCAGACATGTCTGCCACCTGTTGGATGGTTGGTGGATGCAGGATAAATGATCAAAAAATAGAACAATTGTGGTCGAAACGCTTGTAGTTCGTCCAAATCCTGAACACTGGACATCACTCTGCTCTGCCCAGCTAACACGCTAGCAACCACAGGGAGAAACGTGATGGCCACTACATGAACAAATTCAGGGAGAAATCCACAGTGGAATGGGAAAGTAAAACTGGAATAACAGAATAGATAGAACGTGTGACTGGGGATGGTGCCAAAACTTTATGTTTGTACTGCATTTTAGTGATGGCTAACTTGAAACACTGCTCCAGAGTGTTTGAAAACCTGTTTCAAACATTGTTCCGGGGTACATATCAAAAAGAAGACATCACAAGCTGTGCTAAACGGGTGCCTCAATGTCACCAATAGATTTGAAACAAATGCTTGGAAACATTCCATTTGATCTGCCCCTCCAGTATTGAAACATAGTAAAAACACAAGTAGATGAAGTTGGACCTAACTGTTTTTGACTTTTGTATTTAAAGGCCGCAGTCAATGCCAACTCTGTCCATGTACTAGCACCTGCTTATTTTGTACATTTTGTTTTCATCTTGGAGTACTCGTTACTCTATATACTAGTCAAACTCAGACTACAGTATGTGCGTGTGGGACTAGGTAGAGGCATTTACGGGTAAGCTTGTGCTGGGTGACATCTCCAGGGTTCCCTGTCACTATGACAAGCATGCATCATCTGTCAGTGCCTGATGATGTTGTACTCCACAGTCATGGTCCGGTGAGCAATTCTGGCTGGAAAACAGGTTGTGTGCAGGCCCCTTCAGACCTCCACAAACCAAACTGCAGCACACCCTGAGGTCTTTTTCAGTAAGACATTGCGTGACATCAAATTTAATCACTACTAGATCTCTATGTCCTTGTCATGAAACCTTTGCTGCTTCTTGCTGTATTTCTGAAGTCTGCAGTTTTGTGTTATCAGTGGTTTGTGTGTCCTTTGAGATCAGATGATTCGGCAGCGTCTTGAAAGACTGAGTTGTGTGAAAGACATCTACAACAACTGATAGTAAAACCACGAGGCAAAGATTGCTTACCGAGACTGACACGCAATATTGAAATGGGTAAGTCGCAAATTCAAAACTCAGAGTACAGCAAAAGTCCGATATTATTTTACACGATTATTCCAAAGCAAGAGTTACCAACCCTACTCCTGGGGATCACCCGTCCTCCATGCTTGTAGAATAATGGTCACAAGACTTTTTTTTTTCCTTTTTTTTTTTTAATGATCACTTTTCATGACGGAATAAAAGCAAAGATCTGCTGGGTCGATTAAAGTGTGTGTATTTGAAATAACAATAAGGAGGACTGGAATCGAGCAGCTGGTAACATTCCTGAACTAGTGCCGTTCAAGAAGGGGAGGAATCAAAGACTCTGGGTTGTGGTATTTGGCGGCTAAATAACTACTGCCTTTTAGTATTTGTTTTGCAACAGCATAACCTGGGAAAAACAAGTTCCAGTGTTCAATATCCTGCATAAAAAATGTAAGCATGGACAACAATCTTATTTTGTGTTCTGGGCATTATTTCCGCAGTTTAAGTTGTATTTAATGTTGAAACATACGTTTCACCAAAATTCAAGAAAAAACATTTGCTAACAACCTGGAAAGACTATTCAGTGACACAACAGCCTAAACATATAGCCCAAATAGCTTTAATGTTGTGTTTCTTGATTTCACTCTACCAAACCGTGATTTTGCATACCCTTACACCCTGATCCTTGGTGCTTCTCGTCTTACTGTATGGTTGTGAGACTTGGGCGCTAACCAGTGATCTAAAGAGATTACTAGATGTTCTTGGTACTAGGTGTCTTTGGCGGATCCTTGGGTCCTCCTGGAATGACTGTGTCAAACAAACAGTTCCTTGGAAGACTCCGATGAGTATCACTTTCATTATGAGAGAACATCAGCTATGACATTTTGGACATGTGGCGCATCTCTCTAGGCATAATCCAGCATGGAGGTGCCACAATGTTGGGGACCCCAACCAGTGAAAAAGGCCAAGGGGACACCTATGTTTCACACAGCTAAGGTAGATCGTTACTTTCAAGAGGTGGGGGTGTTCAGGTTGTCTGCCTGGGTGGTTGCCATCCAGGACCAAACACATTTCCTTGGTGTGGTTGATGCTGCAATGAGTGTCACCAAAGGATGCTCCCAGACCTGACCCGATCTGTAATGTGAAGGTTTGGGACAACAGTGTTTGAGTTCATTTCAAACTCTACTGCTGGTGCAAGTGGCAAAGGTGAGTAGAGGACTCAAATATTAAGACAGTGAAAAAGTTAAATTGTTACATAATTAACCATAAGATGTTGACTAAAACCTTACAGTTTTCATTTAGAAATATGCAGTTACATAGTTACAAAAAATGACCCAATACACTGAGAGGTATACAGATTTTCTAAGGAGTTTTTAATGGACTGGTATCAAATCGGTACTTCATAAAAACTGATAGTGTGGCTCGAGGGACTGAAATCATGAGGAAAACAAGTTTAATGGGTATATGCGACCAGTTGTTCCAACCTTTAATAACTCAACACCTTTTGTCTGGTGTGTTCCACAAACGATGAGCAAAAATATCAGTCAGCATGTGTGACAAATAAAACAGAGCTAGGAGTTACTGAGTCACTACTGCTGTGTTCTTTAAAAGAACAAAGATCAGAAATTTCCTTTCTAGTACCATTCGCAGTTCACTTCACAATCACGCGGAGGAAGGAGAGGGACACGGCGAGGGGTGGGGATGTGAAGGTGGTAAAAAGTCAGTATGTCAGTACCTCTGCCATGATGACACATTTAGTGCTGAAACTGAGCCACACATGGCCTTTATCTGGTCTCTTTCACGCGAGGAGAGAACCAACTTCCCGTTTATGCTTTTCAAAGGGAGTCAGACAGTCTCACCCCTTGTAACAGAAAGGACATTTCACTCAAACTTAACACGTCTATTGTTACAAACAACTACTGCAGTGTGCAGTATTAACATTTAGAAACATGCAGGACCTTCAGTTTTTGCTCTTTGTAGAGGCAGCAAGAGAAAGACATAACTGCAGCAGCTGCCAACAATGTTTTAAAGGCATCGCCTTTCTACCCCCAAAGTTCTCAAATATAAAGACTAAGTGTAATACGCACTTTTAATTACAAAGGTAACGCCATATTCAAGGGTTTCCACAAAGGCTGGAGGTAACCAAGCCTGAAAATTACAGAAAGTACAGTTAGTTCCAAGCTGGAAAAAATAACCAAGGCAAGCCCAGGCTTGCTGCAAACAATTCTGTCCATTTTCAGTTTCACTGCTGCAGGCAGCAAGCAAAATGTGTACAGCTACCGCTTACATCTCCTTGGATATACCTGCCAATGAAGGAATTTTATCTTCAAAGCAGCCACAGCTCTTCATTGTCAAATGGTGACACCACCAATGTGGTGCTCAGCTAATGTTAGCTTGCTAACAGGGGTTAGCTTGCTAACAGGGGCTTGCTAACAGGGGTTAGCTAACATTTAGTATATTTTGTTTGCTATAGTTTCTCTATTTATTATAAACATTTTTTGTTTAGGAATTTGTTTAGGAACACTGCATTTCCAAATTAGATTCTGTCATACTGTACATGTGTTTCAAAGCATGATAAAGGGAGACTGACAATCATTAAGTTTTGTAGCAGCCTTGAGGCCCATGGGTGCTGTGGTGTGTCCCTGGATACCATAGCGTGAAGTGCATGAGAATCTGTAATTCCACCGGGATGGGACTCCAGCCCATCGCAGGTTACTTTCCCAGCCGAGATGGGAACCATTTACCTCTGAGTGGACTGGGACAATGCAGACGAAGTGTTTTGTCCAAGAACACAGACAGGTAACATGACTGGGAATCTACCCAAGGTCTAAATACTGGAATCCCAACTCCTATTCCACTGACCGACTCTGCTCCCTTAGGGCCCTGTCACACCTTGGCGATTTAGCCAGCATATGCCGACTTATGAAAAATTTGGCAAATACGCTGGATACGTCAGATAAGTTATGCAGCTGTCACACCATGATGATTTAGCCAGCGTATGCTGACAGCTTCATTTCCATCAAGCGGTCCGGGTCGGTATTGCACAGTATGGTACGGGTCAGAACGGTTAAGTCTGGCTTGGTTTGCGTTTCCACTGCTGGCAGAACCTTTTTCTTTGGCAGGCGGAACACATTGGCAAGCACGTTGGCAAGCACGTCATCGAGCACGTGTACGCATTCGCGCTGCCTCTCCACTCCACACAGAGGCCAAACAGAGGAATTTTAATTTAATTTAATTTTTTTTAATCTCGGTGGTTCATGGGATTTATTTTCATCACGTGCAGAATGCTGAAGAGCCGACTGATGGCTGTGGTAAACGCTGACATGAATAAATGAGGCGCTGTGACTCTTTCAACTTTTAAAATAAGTTAATTTCCTTGTTGTGGCACAAAGGCCAGCGTTCTCTGGTTCATGCTGAGAAACTCACCGGGAGCAGACAAAACACAGAGGGACTTCTTTTAAAACACTACGTTTCTTCAGCCACGATAAGGAACTAAGTATTTTCAGATGTCATTTTCCAAAATCAGGATGCTTTATGGGAATACGTTTTCGTCAGGCTGTGATGATGAAGCCAACTGAAACGAACAGGTAAGATTAAGACTTTATATTTACTCCGTGTGTGAATGGTTTTAATATTTGAAACAGTCTGAACTGTTCGCATGACTGCAGCTTTCTGCCAATCAGCGGACGGCATCAATGGACATATTTCGACTTATGAGTAACTTACAAGAAACGTCTGTCAACAATTGCATAACTTACCTACAACTTATGGCTCACGTAAGCGGGACGTATGAGACATACGCTGGTGTCAAAAATATTGTGCATGCCCAAAATGTTTTGACGTACCCGCCGTACTACGCCGTATACCAGCGTGCTTCAACGTGCTCTTAACTTACACAAAACTTACCCATAACTTATTAGACGTACGCCAGTGTATTAGGCGTATTTTTCATACGTCGGCTAAATCATCAAGGTGTGACAGGCCAGTAACTCAGGCAAGCCAACGTTAGTTAAATCCTGGAGCAGCACAGAGATTCACCAATGAAACAAGAAATAAAGATGCACACAAGTAAAGTGCAGTAAATGCACACAGTTTGGACAACGTCCTGTAAGAACTGATGTTAAATAACACCTTTTCTGTGCTCCACATGTAGAAACTGCCACCAAGTAGTGCAGCAGCATCCTTTTAAACCAAGACTACACTCAAATTACACTTGGTATGGCCCCATTTCCTTTAGGAATTATATCGAATGAAACTACTCAGTTACTCTCATTAGAAAAAGTAGAATTAAGTACGATGTAGCCTTTTGCATCTCAACTAACCTTTTTTTTTTTTTTGAGTGAAACATTAACACGTGTTACACATGAGACTAACCTGGATTATGACAAGAACGTTGCCACACAGAGCCTTTATTTGGCATCATTCATGTGATGAAAACCAACTTCCCATTTATGCTTTTCAAACAGCCTCTCCCGTCGCTTTGTTAACAGAAAGGACATTTTATGCAAACATAACACAGGCCTGTTGTTACAAACAAGTACTGCACTGTGCAAGTCAAATATTTTGGTCACCGGTGAGGCAGCAAAAAAAAAAAAAAAAAAAAAAAAACGTGGAAAAAAACCTGGCGGCAAACATGTTTTTAATAATACACATTTCTATCCTT
>CABFOU010319629.1:0-10096 GCA_900660325.1 Opsanus beta | reverse complement strand
GAGATTCATCAACACCAACTTGGATGGATTATGAATGGATTATTTCTCTTTAACATTCCACCAACCTTTTGCTGTGATGAGCTGAACAACAGAGAAATTGTTCAAAAGTGCACAATCTCACTCTGTAAAATGCCGTGAAGAATGACACAGAATCGACATCCAGAGCCCAGTAAACGCCAATATTCAGCACCTTATTTTTCTTGTTGTAACTGACCATTCCACCAAATTTTGTTGCAGTCAGCGATGGAATGTTGGAGAAATTGATCAAAATGTTTTTAGAAAATGCACCGTCTTGCTTTGTTAAATTAAAAAAATCAGAGATTTCTGACGTCCGCCGAGCTGGATCACCTCCAAAATTTATTGGAGTCTTCCCTGGCCTAATATCTATCTGTGATGAAAATTTCATCAAAATCCGTGCAGTAGTTTGGCGTAATCCTGCAGACAGACAGACAGACAGACAGATAAGTAAATGCCAATGATTTTTTTTGTAATCACACATCATCTACATATGCGAATTCTGATTAACACCAAAATTTTACCAGGTTCAACCTAATGACATAATTACTGATCCAGCCACGTTTTGTGGTGATCAAAAACCTTTTCAGAACTTGATTAAAATGTTTAAAACATTATGAAACAGATTAAAGGCAAAAGAAACACCAAGCAAACAAAAACAGTATAGAAAAGATTCTACGCCAACACCAAAAATGTATTCATTTATTTATTTTGAAGATCAGCTTAATGCTTTTTTTTAATTTTTTTTTAAACAACCTCATAAAATATTCCTCATGTCGCTATGTCAGCAAAAGTGAAAAGGTCATTCACAATCTATATCGAGATCCAAGTCGGCAACATTTACTGGTTTTAGTTCTGGGTAATTTAAACATTTCCAAAACGTTTCATGGAGATCATCGAAAAGAGTTTTGAAAAATCATGCAGAAAACAGTGAAAGTTAAGACACTAGGACATCTATAAGTTAAAGTCTACACATCAGAACATGACATTATTTGACTGCATCCTGTGATTTATTGATGTCTTGGCAGCTTCTTCTTTTCCACTTTCACCGCCAGGTTCATGTTCACGATGGCTGAGATGGAATTAGTTTCTTTTTTTCTTCCTGCTTTCTTGCCCTGACCCCAAAACTTCCTGTTCCTCACCTCCTTCTTCACATCATCCTACACAGTCAACCTTTGACCTCTTGGTTCCACATTGAACTGTTGCCCACCCATTTGGGGAGGGTGCAATAAAACAGCAGTGGGCGAACTGGATAAGAGAGGACCTGTCACGCGTGGAGATGAAGTTTAGCCGACAACAAGGCACGATGTGACGTTTCTTTGTTTCCATTCATAAGCAGAGTTGGGGGTCATTGTGCACACAAATGGAAAAATGCGTGGGCTGCATTCACACAGCTCAAATCAATCATTTGATTCATTCATGTATGTGCTTTTTATAAAAAAAATAAAAATAATAATAAAAAAATGCTTTATATATTTAGTCCATAAATTAATCATTTCAAGCTCTGTTTTTCTCAAATGTCTGTTTTCTTGTTCTTTTTACCCGAAACCATCAAATATGGCCATCGAGTATTGCGAAGGCTTTTCGTCCACCCTTTGTCCATCCATCCGTCTGTCTGTGCTCAGCATAAGTCCAGTCCTTTAAATACCAGTGTCTTCAAAATCACAGGGAACATTCTTGGGACACAGGCTTTGGACAAGTTCAAAGTTGGCTAATCTTGATGTAATTTAGGAGGTATTTTACGAGGTTAAAAAGTCACATTCTGTTCCTATTTTTATGGTATGATCTCACAAATGTTAGCGTGGTGACATCACTTCCTGGTGTTGCTAGCTGCTAACTTTGCTTTGTATTTGCCTAAATTTAACACCTATCTCATATGTTATGTAAAAGCTAGTGAGAAATAAACACTTCTAAAACTGAAAATGCTGGTTTTGTAACCTACTAACACCTCTGAAGTGATTTAAAAGACATTTAGTGGACGTTAGCATGCTGACGTCACAGACTAGCTGCAAACTCCATTTTTTTGTGTGTAAATAGAACCTCTTTCTCATATTATGTAAAAGCTAGCAAGAAATAAGCACTTCTAAAACTGAAAATGCTGTTTTTGTAACCTGATAACACCTCTACAGTGATTTTCGCTGATGTCAGCATGCACGCTAACTTCCGTTAACTCAAAGCTAACTTCCACTCTTGTCAAATGCTCATGTACACGCACACCCTCCTGCAGACACCGTTAGAACGTGAATATTGTTTATGATTGATTGATAGAGGGTGTTTACTGAACATGTACAAATTGTACATAAGACAATAGGACCTTAATAATTAATGAAACAACGGCAAATTATAAAAAAACAGAATGCTCATACGGCCGAGGGTATTTTAGCATTGCATTATATTTTCATTTTGGAGAGTTTTGTTTTCTAAATCTAGATGTCCAGTTTTAGGGGCTTTGAAATAATAAATATTAAACTACAGTGGAAAACACACTGAACCTGCATGTTTTTGGAAGTGGGAGGAGCCAGAACACACCTGGGCAAACAACAGGTGGGAAGTGAACCTGGGACCTCCTCACTGTGATGTAACAATGCTAACCACTAAACCATTATGCCTCTAATAAAACAAACAATTTTAGGTAATTTTAGTGCAAATGTCAGAATGTATCAGTCGCGTTTTCTTCTATGTCAAAAAATGCGGGCGACAAGCAGTTGGTGTTTGTCACTTGATGGGTGTTCCCGGGGCATGGCCGGTTCGTGGTTTTGAGCGTTAATGTGCACAAGGTTTGATAGGTTTTCCCGTCCTTTATAATCTGACACTCACTCTGAATTTTTCCTCCATGCTTGACAAAGTTTGCTTGATTTGTTTCAGTCCAACATTTTTCACAGTGAAGTTCCTGTATCACTAGTTAGCATGCTAACATCTTCATAAAATGTCTGTAAACCACTTCAGAGGTGTTTATCTGGTTACAAAAACAGATTTATTTTTTTTTTTGATTTATTTAGAAGTGTTTATTTTTCACTAATGTTTACAAAATATGAGGGAAAAAAAAGCCAAATAAATTAGATTTACACAGAAATACATCTATCACGGGGAGTATTCCGCCATCTTGGATTACGTTGTTCACGCGAACAACCAGCCGATGCCATGCTGCCTTTTTACTCGGCTTGGCAGTCACCATGTTGCATCGGTTGGCATTTGCAGAAAATAGATTTATTGTCTATTTTGGCCCCACTTAACTGGCATCATAGCGGCCGTCTCTGCAAAACACCCGCTGTGACTGAAAACAAACGACAGATCGTCGCTCTGCTTCTGTCTCTTGTAGCTAACGCGACCACAAGGGAAGCAGTCGAGGTTCTGCTCTAACTAAAGATCTGCTTTGTTCCCAGGTTGGGAGCTGTTGTTTGCTGCGTGCACGGTGTGTTACAGTACGAGGTTTGATTGGTGACGCCTCCCAGGAACGTGTGCAGCTAATTAGACAACATGTGACGAAATGCGGCTCGCTGTAAACATGTAGCATCTGAGTCCCATTACAAAGGCGAAATGGAACAAGCAAAGAATTCCCTGAGAGGGAAGCAGCAGTAGCACCGCAGGCCCCCGAAGCCTTGTTCAAGCGCTGCGCTACATCATGAACGACTTTACAGATGCTAATTAACGCGCACAGACGCTTTTGGTTTCAGACTCAAAAAATATACACAGTAGAAAAACATTTCCACTTGTGCTGAGGCAAGACGCCACCTCACAAGTCATGTTTCACGCCACAAACCGCAACTTTGTCTTTAGCTGGATCGGACAAACGCACAGTCAACAGTTCAGTTCTACGTGGCTGTGCACGTTTGGCCTGACAAACCGTCAGACGATGAACGTCCCTAAAAACAAACGGAAACAAAGCAGATGTGCACACGTGCACATGCGCGCCGTTTCACAGCTGCTCCAACACATCGTTTATTTTCCGTTTCAACCTGGACGCCGAGCAGCTGTTAGAGGAGTAACACTGGGGAACAAAAACCACCACCGCCGATCTGCTGAATAACAGATGGATAATTAAATACAGTTAGCGTGTGTCATTAACGAGGCCATTAGGCGCAGCTGATCACTGAGATCCACTATTAACAAAGTGAGAAGGTTGTGATTAACAGCACAGCCTCGTTAATGACACTGTATGTGTGTCACATGACACTTTGTAACATGTGGCGCGTTTCTCTGCGTGATCCAGCATGTAGGCATCTCAGTGTCGAAGACCCCAGCCCCTGAAGAAGACCAAGGACACACCCACCTGGCTGCAGCAGATAGATAGAAGTACTGAGTAACTGTGCAAGAAGGAGATGAGTGAGGGAAACCATCAAGACACCCCTGACAACTCTGAAGGGGTTACAGCTTTCTGTGGCTGTGACTGGAGAAACTGTGCCCAGGTCAACTTTTGTTTTACAGATTCATGAAGGCATGAAGACGGGGAGGTCTGCTAGAAGGTACACGGGAGACTCCAGCCTAGATTTGATCTGTTTTCATGTGATTTCTTCCTTTTTACCCATTTTTAATGTGTTAAGGTGTTTAAGGTGATCTATGCTGCAAAGATGAGAAGTTTTGGGGTTCGGCTTCTACCAAAAATGCAATTTAGTTGATATAAAGAGTAAAATTTTCATTTGTAATCTCCTGCTGTTGGATCACAACAGGAGAACCAGAATCGTCACAGTCCTGCATCCGGGGTTTTTAAAGGGATGGTGGAGGTGGTTTTATCTCCTCACGACCATCGTCCAGGTTTGCTCGTGTTTTACAGACTGGGCAAAGAAGAAAAAACACTTTTCCTCCAGCCGCCTGTGGAGTTGCTTTTCTTTTTTGTTTGCCGGCCGTGGTGGAGCCAGGCATGACGCAAAGACAGTGTGAGGGAGACGTAATAAGTTCCTTTTGTTTATCTTACATCAGCGTGTGCGTGCACATGCATTTCCTCAATGTGTAATATTTATGGACACATGCAGACGTGGCAGAAATTCAACTTTTTACTTCAGCTTACTGCAGCAATTATTCTAAACACTACAGAGAACATAAAGTGGGAAAAATGTTTCTCATCCTTTAGGTAACAAATAATCAGCTTTTAATTTGAGTAGTTTCAATATTTTTCTGTGGGAAATGTAGCGTAGTGTAATTTTTTACCAGGAAGACTCAGACTGCAAGCTTTCATTCACATTTGTTAATCTGAAGCAGCTGATTCTCAATTCAATTCAAGGAAATATCAATCCTGACTCACTTCTCTGCTGCTTGCAGTCACTGTCCAGGACATTGTCTCCTCCACCCCGCCGCCTCCTGCTGGCCACACCTCTGCCTCCTCTTCCTGACTGCCTCCGCTTGGTTCCCGTTTGGCACCCATTTTATGGTCCTTAATTGTAAAAATGTGTATCTGTGGAATAAATGTTTAACAGTCTCTAGTCTCCTTAATGGTAGAAACAGTGGGAACATGTATTTTAATTATTTAAGCAATCTTGAAAAATCTTGGTGAAAAACATTTTCACCTCTAATTTTAGAAGTGCATGAAATGTGTGAAATATTGAAATCATTAACAGAGTAGGAATGTGATGACACACACACAGGCTTTGGCAAACTAACCTTTTCAAGATAGTTGCATGCTACCTGCGCTACCTGTGAGCCACGTCTGTGTGGGCAAAGCTAGTTAGCTTAGCTGTTACCCTAATAATAATAACAATACTGCTCTGGGAGGGTGTCCGTGGTAAATCAGGATGGAGGCTGTAACATTGCCATACGAGCTGTGACATCACTGGGAGGTTTTCCCAAACCACCAAGATGGTGCTAAAGCTAAACTTCAAATGTGCTGCTCTTGTTTTTGGACACGTCACATGGTATGAGTCAGGTGTGTTACATCGTCAAACTACATGGAAGATCACATTCGTGGGCAATGATGTGGTTACAGACTGTGATCACATCCATGACTTGTGAGAATGTGGCTTTATTCAATAGAGCGCCCCCTGTGAAAATTCCTGCAGACTGCAGGAATGATGCTGAAATGAACTGAAACTACCCAGAAATTTTGTGTTAAAGAAAAAGCATCAAAGAAATATTTAGTTGAGATTACAACGACTTAACAGAAATAAATTTACTTAATGCCAACATGACCAACCCAAATGTGTTCATGGAATGTGGAATTTGATTGATTTTATTTTTTAAATTGTTCAGAAAATGCTGACGTTACCTGCAGCAATTATAGGGTACAAATGCTTACAAGGGAACTCTTTGCCACCTCCATCCTTCCCAGAATATCTGTGTTCTTCTGCACATACATGTGCACACAGACATGTCGTCTACCCATTTGTTCCTTCAGGGAGACACGGAGTGTCAGTTGACTGGGCTGTCAGTGCCTGCTCACCGACAGCCTATAAGTTTCTCTGGTCCCCTTTTGGAATAACAACTACCCAGTTATTGAATAACCTCTGTTTCACCTAACCCCCTCCGTGCACCCCTCGTCTGGCTCCAAACCCTAAGCTCAGTATGAGCCCAGTTAGCCCCGATATTGATAAAGCCACGTTCCGTACCCCAGCCGCTACAAATTACCGTATTATAGAGCTTACAGGTATTAGTTTTGTGAAGCCCTGACTCGAATCAAGGGAGGGACACCTGAATTGCTTTTGTCTGGACAAGCAGTGATGGAGAAGCTTGATGGAGTGAAATAAGTAGATGTGGTGTTGGAGTGAGTGGATGAAATGTTGGAGGCAGAGGAGGCGACGTCTGCTGCAGTCACAACTGATTAATATCAGAATTCTGCAGAAGGGTTTCAGGCCAGATGGCCCGCGATTCTGTGAGTCACTAAATATGAAAATGACTGCGCAGCATCAGTGAGGATATTGCTTCACCAATGGTAAGAAATCCAGTTATCTGTGTGATTATTTTACATATGATGGCACTGCACCTGAGGAAAGAAAAACTGCACATTTCAATGAGATTTGCTTTTGGAAGCAGAGCTGCGCTGACGGTGAGGAAAAAAAAATCTTATTGAGTTAAATCAAAGTGGCTGGAGGCAATGAAGAATAGCTCGTAAGATTAAATTGGAGAGGATCAAAATGACAAAATACAAATAGCACCATTATAAAGGCGAGCACTTCTACTTACAAGTGGAAAAAAGATATTTCTCCGCACTGCCAGTCGAGTTCCTGCTGGAATAGAACCTTTGAGTACAAGTAAAGGCGTCTAAATTTGCAAGAATTTCTTGGTTGGTTCTTTGGGAACTTCAAGACCTGAGGATTGAACCCTGACTCCTCCTGTGTGCTGACATGTGAGCGAAACATTGAGTCCCAAATTCTTATGAGTCCCAATGTGATATCAAAGAACTTCAGGAAAACCTGAACCAACACAAACAAACAAACAAACAAAAGCATCCTGACTCAACATAAATGTACGACGCAAGATTCAGCAAATGTTCAGCTGGTTATCTCACCTGACTTTCCACATTTTGTCATGCCAATGTAGCACAGCAGTTAGATGGACAGGTTGGTCTAGGAGCATGGGATGAGCCACTATGGAACTGCACTGGGTCCTGGATGGCAACCACCTGGTTAAATGTGGGCGTGTCCTTGTCCTTCTCCAACCACTGAGGCACCCGTGTGCTGGATCATGACCAAAATGTTGTAGCTCATGTTCAATCACAATGCAAGTGATTAATCCTCATCTGAGTCTCCGTAGTACCCGATTGTTTGACACAAAGTCATTCTAGTGGTATCCAAGGATCCTCCAAAGACAGGTGGTACCGGAGGAGGAGGAGAAGAAGAAGAACCACTTACAAAATGTCTAACTGGAGATATAAGATATGGGACCTTCTGTGAGTTTGGCCAGATACCAAAATTGTCAGATATTCACAGAACGTTTTGCTCTTGCATGCTCTAACCAGGTGCAACCCTTTGCCTAAATCAGTTGGAGTATATCTAGGGGTGGAACGTGTCTGACACTGACAATGTTCAAGCCCAGATTTCATAAAAAAAACCAAAACAATGAAACAATCCACTTACTCACTAAAGTTACAGTTACCCCAGGAATAAAAGTAGTTACATTGTTACACAGTGCAAATATGAAGCTGGAAAGGGGGTAAGAAATGTACTCTCTCTATGGGTCAGTCACACTTTCGTGTCTTAATAATACATTTTGTTGAAGTTATCGGATTTTCACAAAATTTTAAATTGGACATTCCAAAGCAAACATTCTCAATTAAATTCAAATTCTACACTGTTATTTATTGACATTTATTATATTTCAGCAGCCAAACTGGGTTTTTTGCTTGTTTGTTTGTTTGTTTGTTTGTTTGTTTTTTCGTCAGTATCGGCTGGCTTTTTCATTTCCCTAAGTTATTGCCAGATTTTGAGGTCATTCCAATTACATTACCAAAGTATTGCCTCCTATGGTAACCATTCTTCCTACCAAAAACACATTATTATTTGGTCTATATAAATTATGAACCTGCCAGCTTCAAAAATTGTAAGAACTGTGAATATTCTGTTCACTAAAATCACAAAGTGGTAGTGTGGTTATGTGGGCAACACAACTAGTAGTTTTTATTTTCAAATACAGTATCAGAAGACAAAAGACATGAGTCAGGGAATATCTCCTCATGGATCTAACAAAGTGATCAAGTCAACACAAACCCTACTGAATGCCATGATATTACTGGCAGGATTTTGGTGCACAAGTGTGCACCCTTATTTTCTATTTCAGTTCTCAAACCATCCTGTGAAAGCTTGTAACGCTCTGGTCCTCCATGATGGCCAAAGCTCTGTGAAAAACTGAGGTGTTAATCGTTGACAAATGATGGTTTTAGTGATTCATCACGCTGGCAAATGAGGAGCACCAGCTGCAGTCTTCAGCCTCTGGTCATATATTGTAATTAGAGCAGAGTTACAGATTGAATACAAGTGAATATTTACAGTAGCAACACTCTGGCAACTTGTAAAAATTGTAAAATTAAACTGCACTGGCAGCAGTTAAGGACTGTTTTTACCCAACTGGGAAACTTGGCTGCCAGTGAACAAAGGTTATGACATTAAACTGGGGTCTTAAAGATGTTGTGATCTTGAAATGCATCCAGTAGCTGTAAAATTATTTCTCAACATCACATGAAAATAAAAATATAATTAAATAACAAGAATTATGTCAACTGCAGAACACTTAAATGTGTCAATAAAACAGTGGGCAAATATTTAAACTGTGACAAAAACTCATGAGGCAAAGTGCAGAATGATTTCACAGACATGTTCTATCCACCACATCTACTCAGCATATTTTCCCAAGTATAAGTCACACATGTATTTTCTGTATGTGGAACTCAATTATTAACACAGCATTTCACTGGGGGTGAGTTTAACAATGGACAGCAGCTGAGTGTAGCACATCTCAGTGTAGTTTATTTTTAATATGTATATATGGACATGAACGAGCGAAGCTCTTCAGCATCTCACCATGTCATTTAGGTCCTTCAGACTTTATTTTCAGTAAATGCTTCTGGGGAACATTAGCATGGTTAAAAAACTTCAGCTTCTGGGGGTCTTTGCTCCCCCAGACCCCCAACTAAACACTTCATTATTTGCCTCTCACATGCCTGGAAGCTGCTCATAATCTCACTATGTCATTTAGGTCCTTCAGACTTTTTTTCAGTAATTGGTTCTGGGCAGCATTAGCATGGCTAAAACCCTTCAGCTTCAGGGGAGCTTCACCCCAACTACAGCCATGTTCACTCCCCGTCAATTTAAACATTTGTCTTAATTTGCATCTCACATGCCTGGAAACGTCCTCAACATCTCACCATGTCATTTAGGTTCTTTAGACTTTTTTTTTGTTCAGTAAATGCTTCTGGGGAGCATTAGCATGGCGGTTGTTGGTTCATGTGTGGGCCGTCGACTGGGGCCGAGTGTGTGTTCGAATTGTTTCAACTTGTCACCCAGGCCCCGGTCGTACATTCTGCTGCATGTGTGAAGCCAGGCTCGTACACATCGTCCGCCTTGGGTTTGACCTGGACAATAATTTTGTGCAGGTTGTCTGGCGCAGCCCGAGTGGGACGACCTGTGTGCCAGGTGCCATGCAAATATTGCGATTGCAG
>CABFOU010319284.1:0-10691 GCA_900660325.1 Opsanus beta | reverse complement strand
GATCACTGCATTGTCCCCCCCCGCCTCTTTTTCCCTTTTTTTAATATCGTCCCAACTTTTTCTGACTTGGAGTTATACATGATGCAGTCTGTCTTTACTGCTCAACCTTTCTGGGCATTTGCATATGGATTTTTTGTCTGTGCATCAATGAAGTTCCATCTTAGAATCTTATCTGCTAAAGGAAAAACACAAAATAATGCACTGTGTCTTCCTGATTGAGTCACTATGTACTCGTGGAGAATGCAAGTTAAATTTTGGACAGTTTTGTGATAAGCGTTGTATTTGCTTGACTTGCCTGAAAAACCCGTGTATGCATGATCTGAGGAAAACCAAAATATGGCAAACTGTGCATTTTTGTTTTCGGCTGACAGTTGCTGCCTTAATTTTTTACCTTTCGCAATTTAAAGAGATGTTGACATGGATAAATAATTTTACAGACCTTTAAACCCATAATGTAAAGTTTTACCTTTAGCCCAGTTCTGTCATCCACTGAGGAGAAAAAGTCTTACTGCAGCTGCACCGTGAGGTAAGAAAACCATCGCAGGTGTGCAGCTTTTCCACAGACCTACTTACAGTTCTTTAAAAGCAAAAGCAACCTGAGGACCTTCAGGCCTTCGATATTTCTTTGCTGCCATTGTTGCAAAGTGGAGTAGTTTTGATTAGGTCAGCACTGAACTGAGTCGCCAAATAGATGTGGCTTTAAAGTTACAGTGTGCAGGATTTAGAGGCGTTTATTAGCAAAAATGGAATATAGCATTCATAACCATCTGCTCATGAGTTTAACCCGCAACAACAAATCAGCATGTTTTCATAAGCTTACAATGAGCCGGTTATTTCTACACATACCTTCGTATGAAAAGTGCAACATTTGGTGCACACTCCTGTGATTTCCACACACATGCGCAAGCGTGTTTAGCATTTAACATTAAGAATTGCGCATTTGAGTTTTGGTTAAGGTTAGATTTAAGATTAGAATATCAATGAAAATAATTAAACTGCAATTTACACGCTAAAAAAGAACCGCTGCCTCAATGAGAAAAAGTGATGTAACAATTTGCATAGATTTTAAAAGTTATTTCAACTTAACTAGAGTTAAGTCTAACATTAACTCAGTAATGGCTAAGTTGAAATAACTTGTTACATCAGTTTTTCTCGTTGAGACAGCAGTTCCTTTTTTAGAGTGTACTGCACTATTGTCTGTATATTAAAAGCCAAGTGGCCTCTGTGTGCATGTGTGTAACATTGATCGCGGAGAAACTGGGGAGAGCTGACGTTTGTCGTTTGGTATGCTGATGTATTTTGGGTCAAGGATGCACGCCGCGAAAACGGAAAGTAGATAGGACTAATATTTTTGGAGAAATTAGGGATAATAGCTAACAACAGTGAACAATGGACATTGATAATTAAATTCTGGACTCATACGCCATTCCAGCAGGTGGCAGTAAATCATCTACACATTAAAAGCCAAGTGGCCTCTGTGTACATGTGTGTAACTTTGATCACAGAGAAACAAGAGTGAACAATGGACGTTGATATCACCATTAATCAGTCCCCTGGTAACCAGACAAGCTCTGAACAAAGGAAATATCTCAACCTTGCCAGTTGTAAAACATGACATCAACTAAATGTGCCATATAATAAATACAATTATTGACAAAACTTTCTCATTTTAATTTCCTGCATTTTCAGTTAAAATCATTATAGAAAATCTGCATAACTTATTACCACCCTTAAAAAATGTCACCTACCTATTTTATAAACACTACCCAATCTAGAACCCATAAATCCCCACGGGCAACACGCTAGTTATTCTTCTTCTTCTTAAGTTATCAGCCATCTTGTTGTCGGTGACATCACCACCGCATCCTGGTGGAGAAATGCATGCGGTATGTACAAATTAAACTCAAAAACGCATACAAATATGTATTGATTTTTGTGAATAACATTTTTGTACATTTTTCTGCAATTTTTTTGTGAGAATACGATAACTGGTTGCTTATGCAGGCTAACAAGTTTAAGAACCTTCATTCTTCAGAAATGGCAGATCATAAATATTGCTCATCACAAGACAAGGGAGCATAAATTCCTGTCTCCAAAGAAATAACAATGTGAAAGGAAACAATATCTTGACTGGCAACTGCATAATGTAATCTGCAACCTCACCACTAGATGACACTAAATTCTACATATTGCACCTTTAAGATGACTTTTTGTTGTTTTTCTAATTCATCTCGACCAAAGGTCTGACAGGCTGAAGTCATGGCGAAGAATCTGTTGTTGGTCCAGTGTCCATCTAATTCATAGAAAATGCTTCTTCTCTTTCAGTTCTTGATGCATTTTGATTCCAACGGTCTTGTTTGCTTTAACAAAGCACTGTTCACAATTCATCCTCACTCAAAATTTTGAATTTTGGGAAAAATGTAGATTTTTGGTGATGAAAATAAGGAAATTCACTCAAAATAATGCATTTTCCGAAATTGCGTGGTTCTCGGGGGGGAATCACTAAAAACATGTTGTGAAGATTTTGGAAGAGAACCTCAACTACCAGCAAAAATATTTACAGCAGCGTGAAATTCCTATCCCCGACCGTTTTTCACACTGCCGTAAATATTTCAGCTGGTAGCTCAGATTTCATTCAGGTGTTTTTGCACAATCCTATAAATGCTAAATAAATAAATAAATAAATTTACAGCTTTTGGTAAAGAATTTTATTTACAGTTTGTCATTTTCTTCAATTGCATAGTGCTGGGAAATACTTCAGAGAATAAAACCGGATGAGCTCTGCACCACGATGCTCTGGTTTCTGATTGGTGTACTTTGTTTGTGCAGCGTGTACTGGAATATTGTCCATATATCATTCTGATGTTTTGAGATATAGTGCAGCTGATACAAACACGCAGATGTATTTCTAAGGTACAAAGCGTGGATGAGGTTGCAGCATTCTGTTGCAGGCTGAAAGCACTGTGCAGTGACAGTGAAGACCAGACTAGCAATTTGGCTTTAGGCTTTTGCTAATCCTGACAAAGCTATTATTTGTCTGCTTCCCATTCTGTGATTTGAACTGCGGCCGCATCTCCTTTATTTAAATTTCAATTTCCAAGAATTAGCGCAGAGCATTACACAGACAAAGTGGGTCAAAACGTGCACACCAGAGAGACGGATCGAGTGCACTGCGCGTTATTGTTCATTTTTTGATAACTTCAGTCAGTTTCATCAGAAATGCAACAGAGAGCCAGATTAAAAACCTTTATTCAAATTAGCATGATCAGGCAGAACATTTAAGCCAAATAAGCAACATCAAAATCTGACAGTTAACGAAGCTTGGAAATAAAGCAAGGCCACTCGCTCGCACACTGTTTGATCCGCTCTAGTGGGATGGATCAACATTATAATATATCTCAAAACTGACTCTACAATCTGACTGACGAATCAGCAGAGAGAGAGAGAGAGAGAAAATGTGGGCTGTTTGCACAAACGAAGAAAGAGCACATTTAATGACACCAAACGAGCAGCACAAACATCTCCGGTGCTGTCCAATCACAGTGAAGATATCAAAAGTCCTACTGTATAAAAAACACAATCTAAAAAGCAGCTTTTCAGAATGAAATTTACACTAAATGCATGTTTTTTTTAGACAATTAAGCAAACAAATACAGTCAAGTCATAAGTATTTGGATTGTGACACAATTTTTGTCATTTTGTCACTAACGCCACCACAGTGGAGTTGAAATTTTACAATTCAAGGTGCACAACAAAAAAAATATTCCATTAACCATTTTGGGGGATTGCCACAATTTTTGTACATAGTGTCTCCATTTTAAGAGCCCATGACTAATTGGAGAAAATAAATATAAGTTATGGTACGATACCGCTACCGATACTGAAACTAGTATCTGCTGACACTGATATCAATCCATAATCTTGTTTACTGTTTTAAAACAAGTAATCTGTTAATAACTGCATTTGCATGGGTGAACTTTGTTAACCCAGCCATCTAACAAAGCATCAACTTAAATTATGAAACAAATATTCTATCCTCTGAAAGGAAAATATACACTGTCCACAACAGGATTCAGATGTGCATGAGTGGACTGAGATCAGACATGGACTGGATCTTTTATTTTCCTGATATTTGACCCAGTAATTTTGACCAATATCAGACAGACACCCATACAAAACATCAGATTACTGCACCTCACTAAATACAGTAAGTCCCTTCGGCTTCTCCCTTGTTTCACTAAGGGGTCGTCACAGCAGATCCGAGGTGAAGCTGCATGTTGATTAGGCACAGGTTTCATGACAGACACCCTTCCTGACACAACTCCACATTACATGGTACCCTGTAACACGATAACTAAGCATGACACATGGTGCAAACTATTCCTTTTTAAAACTCTATTAACTAAACCAATAATTGGCATCACTTTTTACAAAAACTGGAGCAACTTTAACTTTTGACCCCTGTACAAACTGAAATTGACCTTTGTCACCATTTTTACTGTTTTTACCCCATGACTCCAAAGAATTCAGTTATAGATTCTCCAAACTATACCTTTTTTGGAATCTTTATGATCAGACAAATAATACTTGCAACATGATTGGAGCATTTTTAAATTTCGAACCTCGTGTAATTCTTCATTGACCCCTACCTGGCCGCCTATTGAAAATTCAAGTGGGCCGCCTGCTTTTTCAAAACAGTAATGTCTAAGGAGTACTTGTGCCGAATTTGGTGCTTGTATCACCCTTTGAAAGATTCCTCTGTAAATCTTAACTGCTGCACAATCTGCAGTCTCCCATCCAAGTACTAATCAGGAAATACTCTACTTAACTTTCAGGATCTGACACGATCAGGTGATCACAAAGCAGAGTGGCTACCAACTCCACTGTCATTGTGTACAGACCCCCCCCCCAAAAAAAAGAGGTCGCATCAGTGTCCAAATCCTCATGGACCTGACTGTAAATAAATGCTGAGCCCGCATCCAACAATACCCCAGAAAGCAACACGAGATTATATTTGATCATATGGGTTATATGCGGTATATATCATGAAATACTGTTATCTCATTTATCAAATGTCAGAGATGTATTTTACAACCCAGAAGGCACGCAAGGAGGTCATCAGATGTGCAATTTGTCCTGATTTCTTCAAAAACAGATCCTCGTTACGTGACATCTTTAGCGTGGCAGACAGGCGGGCAGCTGTGTTTGTGTCTCAGCAGCCTGTGAGCGAGGTTGGCTTTCACTGAGTCAGAATACGGAGCTCCAAAAAAGTGCTGACATAATGTGGACAACGCTTCCACAATGCGTGCAGCGTTTTTCTTTCGCTGAAAAACTCCATGTTGAGGAAAGTGCAACTAAAGTCGACACGATCGCCCGATTTTATCCATTAGCATCCTGAACCCCAGTAAGCTCCTTGTTTCAGAGAAATGAAAGTCCTGGCTTTCACAGCAGTGCAATGGTGCTACCTTCAAGGTCAAATGTAAAGAAACAAACAAACACACAAAAAACCCAGACATACTCCACTTTCCGTTTCGATAATGTACACTGTCAAAATAACATCAGATGCGCTGAACTACACGTATGCAACACAAATTACAATTAAAGAGGCTCACGGAAGCAGCTTTCAAAGTTAATAATACATAAATATCTATAAAAAAGTAAATAAAACAACACCCTATTGGATCTTATACTCCACTGTAGCATGGTAAAGATGAATACATTTCAGTCATCTTACCCTTTTCAAAGAACAGTGCATTTGTCATTAGTTCCACTTGTAATATTTTTACTACTCAAATGTGTTGGTTATTTTTCTTTTTTTTTTAGCTATGACATTTTGCAGGAGAATTGAGTAATGAAGCAAAAGCTTTCCACATGCATCTTGATTCACATCCTGCAGCTGCAACATATTCTCATGATGCGGTTCGTATGATATGGTATGAAAAGGCAAGTGCAATATTTCGTGCATATTCCTGCAAATTACCGCGCATGTGTTTTGGTTAAGGTTAGGGTCAGGGTTATAACAATTATATTAATATGTAAAAGATGACTTCCCACATTTTATTGTCACTTGGATGATTGGCATCTTGTTGTCGGTGACATCATGAGCACCTCCCTGGTTGAAAATAAGTAGGATATGAACAAATTTTTTGTGCATTACTTTTTCATATATTTTACTATGAATTCTTGAGCACAGGGTGCCTGCTGTCTTATATTGTATCTTCAAAGGGGTCTCATTGTTCAAAATCAGTTTTATCTACCATTAACAGTAACATATATTTGGCTTTATCTATGAAATATCCCCAAAAGTTGGTGAATTTTACTTATTTTCAAGTGATTATGGGCCTTAACCACCTATTTTAGTCTTTTGTGACTTATATCACGAATGTCCACATCTTAACTCCTGACTGCTTTATGAGGCAAACCCACACAGTCTCTGGAAGAAAGATGAAAATGCCGCCTCTCTGATGGAATTGAAGGCGTCGAAATCAGCAGCTCCTTCCCATTTAAAGCAACAGGCACGCTAACAGGCTGTTTCTTATCGACCTGTAAATGACACCTTGGTGACTATGGGGTATTTTTGGTGACAAACTTTAGTATTTGTTTGAAAGCTCTCTGATGACCTGTATGTGTTTGCTGAAAAAGTGAATAATATCACCCCTTTAAGATAAGAGATTGTGCACACATTTAAAAAAAAAATTCTGAGTTGCCATGCAGACACATGATCAAAACTGTCTTACAGAAAAAAATAAATTACAAATTGGCATCATTCAGTAATAATACAACACAAAAATAAAGCGAGGATGATGTATGTCTTGTGTCGGCTGAGTGAACTGTCTCATTTTGTGGAATTTAATGCTCAGACTTCTTTCCCTATGCAGAAATTCTCAGAAAATGTAACGTTGTACGTATATTCTATTGGTTTGTTTATGTTACTCACATTTCATTAGTAAATTCTACTTCAATATTGTGCCAAATGTAATAAACTAAACTTTTTAATATTGTGATTTCTCACCTTAGAACAGAATGTCAAAGTGTTGTACAATAATGCTTGAGTCACTTTCATTTTATTGCTGAAGGACGTGAGCACACAAAGGGCAACTGAACCACCAACCCCTCACTAAGCTGTGGACCTGCTCCAAGAGCTCCAAGTTTTATTTGCTAACCCTCATCATCATTCATCATTTTCTGCTGCTTATCTGGGTGGCAGCAGACCAAGCAGCTCATCCCACACTTCCCTATCCTCAGCCAAGTCTTATAACTCTTCCAGGGGGATTCCGAGGTGTTCACAAGCCAGCTGGTAAATATAATCCCTCCACCATGTCCTGGGTCTTCCCCAGAGCCTTCTCCCAGTTGGACGTGCCTGGAAGTCCTCCCTCGGGAGATGACCAGGGGGCATCCTCACCAGGTGCCCGAACCACCTCAGCTGGCTCTTTTCGATGCAAAGAAGCAGCAGCTCTACTTCGAGTCCCTCCCAGATGGTCAAGCTTCTCACCCTGTCCAATACTGTAAGCCCGGACACCCAACAGAGGAATCTCCGTGATCTTATTCGCTCAGTTATTACCCAAAGTTCATGACCATAGGTGGGGATAGGAGCATATATAAATCGACTGGTAAATTGAGAGCCTCGCCTTCTGGCTCAGATCCTTCTTCATCACAACGGTCCAGTACAGCGTCCATAAAACATCAGACTCCACCCCAATCAGTCTATCAATCTCACGCTCCAACTTACCCCCACTGGTGAACAAGACCCCAAGATATTTAAACTCCTTCAATTGGAGCAGTAACTCTCCTCTGACACAGAGGGGACAGTCCACCGTTTTCAGACAAAGGACCATGGTCTCAGATTTGGACGTGCTGATTCTCATCCCAGTCGCTTCGCACTCGGCCTCAAACCTGCTCAATGCACATTGGAGATCACTGCCTGTTGAAACCAACAGAACCACATCATCCGCAAAAAGTAGAGATGCAACTCTGAGGTCACCAAAATGGACACCCTCCTGTCCTTGACTGCACCTTGAAATCCTGTCCATGAACATCACAAACAGGATTGGTGATAAGGGGCAGCCCTGGCGGAGTCCAACACCCACCAGGAACAGGACCGATTTAAAGCCGAGAATGCGGCTAACCTCTTCCTAACCCTCTTTCATTTCAGTTGTCTGGCACTTAGTAGAGCTAGTTAGTTACTTGTTAACTGGAGTTGGTGGTTCAATTCCTACTTGGGTTCAAATGTCCTTGAGCAAAAGATTAGACAGAAGCTCCACGGCTGTGCTTTGTGAATCGAAAATAAGATGCTGCATAAAGACGTTTAAAAATATGATGTTATTAGAACTAGTACAGTGTTAATTTTAATTAGAATTTCTGTAAGAGAAAAAGCTTTTCCCCCAAGTAAATTTCACGATATTTATGATTCTCAGGGAATAACTCCTTGTATACTTGTATTCAAGTTGTACAAATTTTCTCAGCGGTTTGTTAGCAAATACGTTCAGTTTTTGCATGGTAAATTAAAACAATCTCTGCAGGCACAATGAACTAACTGAACTATGGAGTATTTTTAACATGTTCAAGAGAAATTACACTGAAAATAACGTTTCCGATTTTAAATGCCAAATGGTTTCATATTTAAAATTCATGCAAATATATATATTTTTTTATTTATTAAAAAACCCATAGAATCTTAACTAGTACCATTCCAGACTTATTTTGTGAAAAAAGTGAGAAGTCAGTACTGTGTTTTAAGTTTGCTGCCCTCTATTTAAAAATACTGCAATGCCCAGAAATGTATTGAGACTCCACATCTGCAGTTAAACAAAAGCTTCACCTTGGTAACAGAAATAATAATCTGGCCTTATTGTATTTTTTTTTTTTTTTTAGAAACACAGCACCTACAGACAATTTTACTCAAAAGAGAAACCATACAGATGTACATTATTGCCATTTCAAACATGGCAACTTTCTTTTCTTTCACACAGTTTCACATTTTTCAAACGTCCAATACAACTGTCAAATGTTGAATACGACAAACATTGTAAAAGTTCTGAAAACAAAATGCTAAACTAAATCACTGATTAGTATTTTAAAAGACACTATAGTAACAGTAAGAGCTTCACTGAACAGCAAGGCTCCGAATACAGAAAAAAGCTTTTATAAAAGAGAACCGAATCACTGATAATACTGAGCTACATTTCAGCACTTCAACAGATTTATGGAAGATTTTGTGTTTCCACCCTGTTTCAAATCGTGGTTCGACCTGTTTCGGTTGTTAAAAACGTTATAAAATGAAAAATTGTGAACACTGATGATTTCTAAAACTACAGCACCCAGAGTTCATTGAGTCATTTATATCCATGAGAAGATAGATGATTGCCTTCTTATTGCGATAAAAGCATTCAACAATGATTTCATACATTCTGGTAATGTCCAGATGTCCTATGTGAAATTTTAACTTTACACTCATATATATTTTTGAAAATACCGGTATGTCATGCAGATCGTTGCTTAGCGGAGTCAGGAAAAGAAGGCGGCGCTTCAAGGTTAATGGTGGCATCTGAACGGGGGAACTGGGGGAGACGGAGAGAAAGAAAAGTGAGGAGGAAAGCTGTTTTACGTCTTTGTGAGTCGCAGAAGGATTTCAGCCTGAAGAGGTGATATCATGGCAGCTCTCTCCGTGGTAGCTGCAAAGAGATTAACAAAATAAATAAAGAAATAAATAAATGCAATTAGCCAAAACAGAGCGTAAGCCCGATTAAACATTCAGAGAAAGTCCGCACTCATGCAACAGTGGATCCTGACTGGTTACTGCCACCATTACAGAAATGCCATAAGCTCTCAGAAAATTTTGATTCAGGAATAAAACAAGAAGGTGCACGAAAGCGTGCGACCTCAGTGTCTCACATGTCTGACACCGAGTCATGCAGATTAATTCTGAGGGATTCAGTGATGCCATAATCTGTGGTTGTGTGAACCCTCCCACCATGTTTAGTCTATAATGGATTCACACTGCTAAACAGTTGACTTTGACCTTTCATGGTCACTCAAAGGTCATGCAAGCAATAGAACGGTGAGATATGACTTTATATTTGTTTAATAGCAGCCAATTCCCCAGAATATACATTGTAAATATCTCCTAAATCAAAGCATTTGACCTTGGTGTGTGACCTTGACTTTTAACCAATTTGTCAGAAGCAAATCAATTTCTTCTTGGCTGATCATCAACCCTTCCGCCAAGTTTGGTCCAAATTGGATCAAAACTTTAGTTCACACACGGATGGACACAGAGAAGAAAACAATACCCCTCGTGCACTGCCACTGTACATTTGGGTAAAAATGCGATTTTATTATTAGGTGTAGGATAGTGAACTGTACAACTAAATTTCAGCTTGGTGAAATGTGATCAGACACTGCCTCTAACGTCTGAGCCCACTGAGTCCCCCCAGAGCTGTAGTTCAGTTCGGAGCTGAGTCATGACAGAAAACCTGGACTTATTACCTACAGGCTAAAACGGAGTCTGGTCACAATCAACATCAACACAACTATGAAGACATTTCATCCATATTTATTTTGGGGGGGAAAAACTGCTAAATATCTAAAGGCCCTTTCACACATAAGATGAATGAGGCAGAAGCGCGTACGAAGGTGGAGCTGACTGGCGCTCGCAAAAAATCGTCCGGTCCTCAAACGCTTCGCACACCGTT
>CABFOU010319272.1:0-10103 GCA_900660325.1 Opsanus beta | reverse complement strand
CAACAAGGGCAGGAAGGTGGCAGTTATCAGGAGCTTCCAAGCACTCAAGGAAAAACATGACTTATTTCTAGGAAGCCTAGTTTTACCCTTAATTTAGAGATCAGTTGTTTAAGATGTGCTTTGAAAGAAAGTTCTGTATCAATAGTTAATCCCAAATACTTGTAGCTGCTGACTAGCTCGAGAATGTTACCTCAAGCAATTTTAGTTGATGGTATATTCTCCAAGGAAACAGGTGATTTTGAGAAAAACGTTATTTTGAATTTTTCTGCATTCAAAACTAGCTTGAATTTCTCCAGACGGTTCTGCACTACATCAAAAGCGGACTGCAGGAATTCAAATGCCTGAGACACTGAATTTGAACAACAGTAGATTACAGTGTCATCAGCGGAAAGATGGGAGGAAGCGTTTGATAAGTTTGCACACAAGTCAGTAGTGTAAATTGTGAACAAAATAGGTCCTAAACCTGAGCCTTGAGGAACACCTTTTTTTTTTTTTACCTCAAGGAAGGTTGAATTAATACCAACCATCTGAACGCACTGTGTCCTATTTGCCAAATTCATGTTTCTTAATGTTGTCCAGTAAATGGTAAATAAGTGGAATGCATTTATATAGTGGTTTCCCATCTGAATCAGAAGCTCAGAGTGCTTTACAATGATGCCTCACATTCACCCATACACTCCGATGTCAAGGTGCTGCCATGCAAGGCGCTCATTGCACACTGGGGGCAACTTGGGGATTAAGGACCTTGCCTAAGGGCTCTTAGTGATTTTCTGGCCTGATGGGGCTTTGAACCGAGGATCCGCTTGTCTCAAGCCCACCACTTAACCACTAGACCATCACCTTCCCATGCAAGTGGGGCATTTGTTTTTTGTTGCAAGGTTGACCTTCTGCATCCTGAAAAGTTTCTTTGGCAAAAAGTAAAAGGGGAAATAAAGAATAATAAGAAAAAAAGAAATGTAAATAAAGGTTTTCCTCCAACAGAAAAGGCATGAGAGATACACACGAGTAAACATGAACACTGGGATCTATCCTGACAAGGACAATTAAGCTTTAAAGATATCTCACTCACACATATTCAAGTGCTTACTCCAATTAAGGGTCACAGGGGGCTCAAGCCTATCCCAGCAGTCACAGGGCGTGACTGGACGCCAGTCTGTCGCAGGGCAACATACAGACAAACAAACATATCATGTCTTTGGATGTGGGAGGAAGCCGGAGCACCCGGAGGGAACCCAGGCAAGCACAGGGAGAACATGCAAACTCCACACAGACAGGCCACAGGTGGGAATTGATCCCACGACCTTCTTACTGTGAGGTAACAGTGCTAACCACTAATCCACTGTGCTGCCCTAAAGATATCTCAAATGCATGCAATACGATATCATATTTCTGTGCTAATGGCGCCCCCTTCAGACCTGAAACATGATTTTTCTCTTGAAGCTAACAGCTTGCCAGTGCATTGTGACCTTTTGTAGCACATGCACTTCTGTAAGACATCTTGATCCTTGCGTCACCACGTGGAGAACCAAACAGGAACCAAAACAATGTTTAGGATGATCAGACTGCAGATTCCAGGAGAGTCTGGGTCAGAACTCATCCCGCCCCGTGTACAGGCCTCCCAGGCTCGCCTGTCTCTTGTTGTGGTTAATCTCGTGGCTCCCCTTCGGCTTCTTCTGCTATGTGTTAAATCACGATCTCTGCAGCCTCTACCATCTGCAGATAGTTGTGGCATTTTGTCCTGACTTGCAGGAAGAACACTTTGCAATTTGCAGGTGACTTTGTGTGATGGTGCAATAAATGTAAGAAGTTTACAGCCCGCTTTCAAACCTCCTGTATAATCTGATAAGGGAATTGGATTGGAGGGTAACTATAAATATCTGGGGACGGATAGCAGACTTCAGAGACTGACAGAAAATTTGCAAGGAAGTGCAAAGGGTTTGTTTTTGTGTGTTCGTTTGTTTTTTCTTGTTTGTTTTGTTTTCTTTTGCCACAAGACAAAATTAAATCTTTTATTGCAGCCATTCCCAAATTAAAGACTGCCAGGGTTTACTTTGGAATCTAGAAGTCACCTGGAGCAAATAGAAGCTTTATTTGCAATTTTAATTGAGACTTGAGTGAAGTTGAAGTATTTCCACATATACAATATGTTCATCTGGGTCAGAATAACAGGATTTAAATCCCACGGCTTTATTACTTCTGATTAAGTTTTAAAAATGATCATTTTTTTAAATATATTTTAAATTTTATAGCACAAAATGTTATTTTAAAGTTTTATGACCTTTTATGGCCCAATTGCAGTACCTTTATGACCCACCATAGGGCTGCTACCCACCTGCAGTACATTTGTGGCTCATCAGTGGGCCTCAGCCCACACTTTGAGAACCATTGTTTTCTCATTTGATAAATAAACAAAGAACCAGAGAGAAGACAGTGAATACATATACCATATCAAAGAATCAATGCACTCAGTAATCAGGATCAAAGCTCTGTGATATGGATCAAAGGTCAGTGATCTGAATTGAACTTCAGGATCAAAGGATTTTGATTACAGGATCAAAGCAACATAGACTGACAGAAGACAAAGAAAACATAATCCTCATCACAGAATCAAAGTATTGAGTTATCAGAATCAAAGCTCAGTGATCTGGATCAAAGTTTAGACCAGGAGCAAAGATCAAACTCAAAGCTCAGGAATAAGGATCAAAGCCTATTGATCAGGATCAATGATCAGGAACACAGGTTTAGTAATCAGGATCAAACCTCAGTGAGCAGAATCCATGATCAGGATCAAAGATGAGGGATCGGAACCACAGGTCATCAATCAAAAACAAACGAGATTGTTCCATGATTGTCTATCCACTGGTGTGCAGAGCCACATAATGATTCCTTTCTGGTGCCAAAACCAAATTGTTTTCAGACAGGTTGTGGTTCGCTACAGTGAACTAAAGGTTGGAATTTTGTTTGGGGCTTAAATGAAACGGGACTGTAGAGCCTGGGTTGGAGTTATTTGCTCTCCAAGTGCCCTTCTTCAGTTATTCCACAATTTCTGCAACTGAATCTAGATACAGACCTGTACCCGGATCCAGTAGATCTTGGACAAGGATACAACTAGAGTGACAATCATTCAGAGTCAAATTATTGGGGATCAAAACCAAAATTGCAAAAGAGAAACAAGACTACAGACTAGAACAGGTCTTGTAAGTTCTGTAGATGAGGAGACTGACACTTTGGTTATTAATGGTCCCCTGGCGCCATCTTGTGGATACAACACAGTACATCTGTGAGGATACATGACTGAACAACAGTCACACAGTCCAGGTTTTACTGAAGTCAAAGAGTGAAAGTCCTTATTTGGGGGGTTGGCGGTTAGAAGGAACCATAGAAGGAGACAGAGTCAGGTGCTTCATTTGTGTTACAAAGACTAGATGATCAGGTTAAAAAAAACACTCACACTATGCAATGCAAGCAATTTTCTATTTGCTTGCACTGCCCTATTTGTCTGTTTCTTCCCCTCCTGCTCCCAGGTCCTTTGGCTGATTTCCTCCAAACTTGACAAGTGCACGATGGTCAACACCAGAACGGCCTTAAAGGGTTTGTTTTGGCAAAGGTCACGGTACCTGGGGTCTTGGCACGCATATCAAGGTGGGTTCTGGAGATTGCCCTTTAAGAATTAATTTTGGCAAAGATCAAGGTCAAGGTGTTTAATTTTAAACACGATTTGGACCGAACATAGCACACACTTAGGTGGATTCTAGAATTACACTGGCAAGACAAGTCAGAGGTCAATCATTTGGGTTACGGTCAAGGTCACCGGGTTCAAATGTCAGATTGCTGTGGCCCTGACGATCTCCATGCTTACAGATGGTGTTAGCTACTTGTTTAAAAAATTAATAAAATAAAATAAAAACAAATCATGCAGTTTTATCAACATTTATTTGTAACTATTACATATTTCAGAGTTTTAGCCATATTAAAAGTTTTGAACTTTTGCAGTGTTGCAATTAAATATATAAATGTAACAATATATAATATATAACAAACCTACATGCACATTTCCAAGGCTTGTTATAGTTTTAACAACCTGCTGGGGGAGCCAAAGAGTTTTCCTTGCTCAAAGGCAGTGGTTCTCAACTATAGAGCAAAGTCACTCTGAGAACAGTGATTAGTAACCCAGACTTTACAAGGTCATATCCTGAGGGTTATAAAATGTAAAGGGACTTAAAAGGACTCACACATCCCCACAGGTACAATACTGTATCACATACATTTACACTCATTAAAAAAAATTTAAAAAAAATTACCTATTTAAGGGCATTCTGCAGAGCTTTATTGTTCTGTACATACGATCCTATATGTTAATGACAATACGGTAGTTGCTGTTGACATAATGTCAATATGATTGCACTTCATCACAGTTTAGATTAAAAAAAAAACCAACAACTTTGACCCCTCCTCCAGGTGTATCTCCTGACACTTGGTGCTCTTTGCTACTCGACACCTGGCAGTGCTTCAGTTGACACCAACCGGGAACGTTTACTTTGATGGTGTTGGCAGGGGACGCGCTGAGATTTGCCAGTTGACGTGTTTAGGTGCATACTTGAGAAACGTTTCTTTTATGTGCAGCCCAGCGTCAGGCCACCATCAGCAGCCCCCCGCTGATGTTGCTCTTCTAATGTTCAGGAAGGGTAAACAATTTGCAAATGAAACTCTACCTGGACACTTTTTTCCCCCCATTCACACGAACTACGGCCTTGGTTCCAAACAAACAACTATAATCCACCGCAGACTGAGCTCAATGCATCTGACCCATCAAAAGGCAAAGTTCCAACATTTAAGTTAACGCCTGAATGCACCACAGAGAATTTATGGAAAATACAACACCAAAGACGCGTCAAGTACATTTGAAGGCATGACATTGTCATTGAATTGAAATGCTGCAGAACAACCTCGACCACATTCCTTTCATACAGTGAGGTCTGTAAGTATTTGAACACTGACACCATTTTAGTGATGTTGCATCTGTACACCAAAACAAATGAAGCAAGATCTAGATTGAAATCTAGAATTTCTAAGTTAATTCAAAAGATTTCAACAAAAACATAGCATTAACAGTATGGTACTGTATGATAAATCTGTCTGGGTTAGGCAGTTCTCCAAAACTCAGTGACCGTGCTAGACAGAGACAAGTGAAGGAAGCCGCAGAGACGTCCATGACAGCACTGCAGGACTTATAGGCTTCTGTGCCAGTGATTTGAGAAACTGTGCACGATGCAGCTTTTGTGTGTTGCGGCACCCGTGTGCAAGAAAACAGATCAAATCTAGGCTCGAGTCTCCCACCTGCCTTTTGGCAAACTGTAGCTGAAATTTCATGTCTTCTTTTTGCGAAAATCCTTCTCTGTTCCACTCAAGCCCCAATAAACATGTGTACAGCCCCCACCTATAACAACTGTACAGGGAGAATTATATACAGGTAGTGTGTCTGACACTGAGCCAAGTCCAGAGCGCCGCTACCAGAGACTGCTAGCAATGGCAGCGAGCTATTGTGGATGACCGTGTCCTCTCTGGGCATTTCACTGCAAATATCTGTAATAATATGGCTTGTTGTTTGGTTAATTGTCCTTGCAGATCATCTAAGAAGTCTGTGCTCCAGTATTTCTGTTGAGTGAAATTTTCATGTTGTGCAAATTGCTTGGTAAAAGTGACAGTTTTCATTAAAAATTGTTCTTGTATTTAATCGACCTGGGAAACTGGGTGACATGAACATCCACCTAGACGATCCTAGCTCTGCAGACTTCATGTCCCTAATACAATCTCTTGGTTTAAAATGGGTTTGCTCTGACTCACAAAGCCGGCAAAGAGCTTTACTTTATTCTCACCCGAAACTGTGTCACTAACTATTATGTCATTTGGTTCAATGTGTGCCTCATGGAACAACCCTGTGTTCCACCTCCGCTGGTCACGTTTTGCCTTAACCTCAGAAATCTATCTCCCATCCACATTTCCTCAGTGGTTGCATCCGCTCTGCTTCCACTTAGCACATTCTCCTCTGTATGAGTTCATGATGCCACAGAGACTCTCTGTTCCACATTGAGCTCTTGTCTGGATATCCTGTGTGCTCTATGTACCAGAGCAGTGAATGCTAACCGGCCACACCCACGGCTCAGTGATGTCCTCCGACTGCTGCCACAGATCTCAGAGCTGCTGAGAGAAAATGGCAATAAAAAAATATCCCACTAATTTCACAATCTATCATGTGCTAATGTCTTCCTTCTCATCCTGCATCTCTGTTACAAACACTGTCTCCTATAAGGACAAAACCAGCAGTCTCCCTGACACTTGGTAATTATTTTCTACCTTCCACAGTATGGTCTTCCCTGTCTCCTTCAGTTGAGATCACAACATACAGTGGTCCGACTGCATATACTTCTCTCTCTCCTCCGGGTTTTTTGACACATCATTTCCAGCGTTCACCCCTCGCTCTGACAGGGAGCTAGTTAACCTCCTGACATGCGATCCTACTACATGTCCACTTGATTCCATTACTACCACTCTTCTTCAAGCCATATCGCCGACCATCACGCCAGCAGTCGCACATGACAACTGCTCCTCTGGCTTCTGGCGCATTTCCTACCATTTTGAAAGGATCCCAGTAACACCTCTGCTTAAAAAGCCTTCTTTCAACCCTGCTGCCGGTCTCGCTTCTGTCATATCTAAATCTATCAAAAGGGCAGTTTTTAAACAGGTCTCAGACAGAAGCTTTAAAAACTGCAAGAGCAACACATCAGTCTTCGGTACTGAGCCTGCTTGACTTATCAGCGGCTTTTGATACAGTTAGAAACTGGATCCTACTATTTATACTCTCAAACATCGACATCAGCATCTAAGGTAAAGCACATTCTTGGTTTGAATCATATCTCACTGGGCTTTCATTTAATGTATCATGGCTCAGACAGTTGTCAGCATCCCACTGTCTCTCCACAGGGTGCCAGAAGGCTCGATGCTGGGGCCCCTTTTCTTTGCCATATACACCACCTTCCTGGGTCCGATTATCAGTTAGCACAGCTTCTCATATCACTGCTATGCAGATGATACCGAACTCTATCTGTCAGTCCTCCCGAATGACCCCACAGTCTCTGCACAGATCTCAGATGGTCTCTCAGATTTATCCTCATGGATGAAGGAATATCACCTTCAACTAAATCTCTCAAAGACCGAACCTTTAGCCAATCCATACATCATAGTCTATAGTCTATCTTTCACTGCTACCAGGGTGGGAAAGAAAACTGGATGTCATGATTGATGACCAGCTATCATTCTGTGACCATGTTGCCTCTGTCTCCCAGTCATGGGAGAATATTTAACAGAAGAATAATTAGGCTATACCTAACTCAATTTGCCACCTAACTCCTGGTAGAGGCCATTGTTATTTCTCACCTTGACTACTGCAATGCCCTTCTTATGGGCACAGCTTGCATGGTGAAGCCTTTACAGATGACTCGGAACTTGTCGGGGCATCTGATTTTTGATCAGCCCATGAAGGTGTGTTACCCCGCTCCTTATCAAATGCCATTGGCTGCCCATTGCCACCCACATCCAGTTCAAGTCACTAATACTTACCTACAAAGTGACTCCTGGGTCTGCACCTGTCTACTTAAATGCTCTCATAAATGCTTATACCACCCCTCGGATGCTGTGCTCCTCAAACAAGTGGCATCTGGCACTGCCATCCCTAGATACAAGGTAATCCAGACTATTCTCACTTGTGGCCCCCTGATGGTGGAACGAGCTGCCAAATGCAGAGCAGAGCGTCACTCTACTTTCAAAAAGCTCTTAAAATCCCAGCTCTTCCGAGAGCACCTGTTCCCCTAACATCACTAACAACCCTAACATGCCTGACGTTTCTCTCTCCATCTTTCATTATAAACTCATTGGTTTACCATTATACAGCGGTCTCCTATAAACAGTAAAGATGGTATTTTCAGTTATGCTGAAGTACCCCTTCCAAATTGTTTGACTCTGATTACTCGCTTGTAGGTCACTATGGGGTAAAAGCATCATCTAAATGAATGTAAATAAATTAATGTAAATTGTATTTAGTTTGTCCAACTACTTATGCGCTGTGAAAACAGAGAGACTGTGTATACAAATGGCTATAATTCCTAAATAGGCAATTATGTATGTTTGCTAAACATCTTGAATCAATGCTGAAAGTCGATACTACAAGTAAATCTTGATTGTTTAATTTCAACTCCATTGTGTTGGTGCACAGCAGCGATATTGCAAAAAATTTTCACTGTCCAATCAATTATGGACCTGGCCGTATGTAATTCAAGCTGCAGTATTCCTGTTTACAGACAGACTGTTTATGTGTTTAGCCAAATGGTGGAGGATTAGCACAGCTTCATCAGCCACTAAACTCCACCTGGGGGGGTACCGTCTTGGTTACAGGACAGATGGGATGTGCACTCCCTCCAATGTGTTCCAGATCTACCACGAGGTCTACATCCAGTTATATGTGCTTCGAAAACCTCCAAAAGCAGGTATCTAGGTGGTTTTGTGAAGATAGACCTCAAATGCATCCAACCAGCATCTTTCAGTATAACTGGAGATTCGTTCTAATTCAAACTTCCCACCCTGTCGCCCCACAAAGGAAACTCATTTCTGTTCCTTGGAACCATGACTTCATTCTTTGGGTCACCACTGACATTTCATCACAATAGATGAGATTTGATCTACTCATGATTTTGTAATTTGATAGCTTTTCCTTCTGACTCACTTCCCAGTTCACCGTGACACTGCAAAGTTGTGCATTACCAGTTGATTTCACCTGCAGACTAGAAAATTAATCATCCAGGCTGTATTTTATAAGAAATGGTGAGCCATTACATACACTGGATCCAATGACAGATTCTGGATACTCACGACAACTTTGAAGGAGATATAGACTTCTGTGGCTGTGACTGGAGAAACTGTCATCATCCGAGTTTTATCTGTTGCATCACCAGGTATATTCAGCTTCATGATTTCGTTACAAAAGAAAAGCTGAAATTTAAGACATACTGTGCTGTGACTGAAATGAGACTCAGACCTGGACTTGACCTGTTTTCTTGTATGAAATATGCTGGGTGTCTTTGTGGCTTCATTAACTAGTCGCCTTCTTGCACTCACTCACTTGCTGAGAACTGAGAAGATTTACCATACAGTGACATACTGGTTGCATTTCTTGCACTATAGACAGTTTTCTCCAATCACAGGTGCAGACGTCTGTAGTTCCTTTTTCCTTCACTTGCTACTTTCCATCCCGCATTCACTCATGTGTTGAGAACTGGCTACTCAAGACAGATTTACCCTGGAATGCCATAGTGTTTGCATTTCTTGTACGATGCACAACTTTCTCCAATCACAGCCACAGAAGCCTATAATTCCTTCGGACTTGTCATAGATGTGTTGGTGGCTTCCCTCACTGATTTCCTTCTTGCAGTCACTTATTTATTGAGGACTGCCTACTCAGGAGGATTTACTAGAGCACCATACAGTTTGTATTTGTTAATTATCGATGTAAATCAAGTCCAAGAAAAACTGGAAATTTTGATGTATTAACCCCTGACTTGTTTAAAGACAACTGGCTGTAAAAGTGATAATTTGCATTCACAATAATCCTTAGATTTAGTTTGTCCAATAACTTACAGCCTTTGAAATTGTTGGGACTGTGTATAAAATTGGCTGTAATTCCTAAGTGGTTAATGGAATATTTTTGTTCTACCCTTTGAACTAAATCTTAAAGTCTGCACGACAACACATCTTGATTGTTCCATTTCACCTCTATTGTGAGGGTGTACAGAGACAAAATTACAAACTAGAGCACTGCGCTCGTAGGGCGCAATTCTCCGCCAATACTAGTTTCCAATTCCACAAATTTTTACCTTGTAAAAAATTTTCAAGGTCAAAGTCCTGTTAGAAGTGGCTTTTCAGAAGCTAAAATATAATACAAAATAAGCAAAAGGGCTTTTCAATGATAAATCAAATATCCGCTAAACCCACAATGGGGATCAAACTTAGTCTATTCATTGAGCGTGCCAGTTTGCACCTCACTGGCACAAATG
>CABFOU010318945.1:0-10003 GCA_900660325.1 Opsanus beta | reverse complement strand
TTTATGTTTTGGGGTCACGTGGGACGAAGGTCACTTTAATCAGTGCATTCTTGATTTAGAATGCAAACATCACTGTGAGCAAACAGACTAATTAAGGTTACTGGACAGGCCAATCAGAAATTCTGTAAGACCCCACCCCCTCATCAGCAATCAACCCGTAACCACTCAGTGGCCAGAGGCTAACTGTGTAACTGATCATCATGAAAAGTTTTTTTATTCAGTGAAGTAAACATGCACACATTTACCTCCACAGGGATCCTATTCATGCTACCAGACATTTCTAATGAGATTTTTGCTTGTACAGTGATGACAAGAAGCAGTTTACTTGGTTACTGATTGAACCAGTCCAATAACAATTAGCCAGTAAAACCATGGTGGTGTTTGCGTTGTAAATCAATAAATCAAAATGTGCCAATTAATTTTTGCCCCAGTCGAAAAGATGACATCCAAAACGTGTTTTGGATGAAAAAACAAAACATGCTGAACAGGTGTGAATTTGCATGGGGACCAGTTTCCTTCCTTTTTGTTACAATACATTTGTAAAATGCCAAGGGTGTAGACTTTTAAAACCCAAAGCAGCATGTCATATCACTGAAACGGTCTGGCATGCCGTACTCAGCAGGTACATTTTAATTGAAAAAACACACGCCTTAGCTCGCACGTGGCGCGCGCTGGCCCGTTCGGATTGTAATTAAAGTGCACCCTAGTCAGCCGCTACTACGTAGTAAGTAAAGTGTGATACTTGCTACCTGACCTGAGTACCACGTGAACTGTGAAAATAAGGGCTCCAGTGAGCAGGTCGTGATCTAATATATAAGGCTGACCGTGTGTGTGTGTGTGTGTTCGCGCACGTACGCTTTCAAGCTAAGGGCCCCAGTGACCTCCCCCTTGGTGCCGATTGCTTAATTACTGTGGCTGTGCATAGAGAACACACACACACACGGTCAGCTATTAGGTGTATAAACATTTGACATGAGGTTTGCTTTATGAGAGATGCTGTTGGGTGACTGCTGTATCAGCTAAACAAGCCACTAAAAAAACAAACCCACACACGTGCATGCACAAGCACACAAAGAGTACTAGGAGTTGTAATTCCAAATGCATGCAGCATCTAAACCAGGGTTGAATCAAAACTATTTAAAATTTATTTCAGTTTTATTTCCAGCTGTTCACAGAAACATTTATTCTTTGCAAAAACTGCAAGTTACGCATGTATTCAAAAGGGTGTATACTGGTCGCCTTGTGGAAAGATATTTTTTGGCAATTAAGTTAGCAATGTAACAACTCAATTACTTTCCAGCAAATCAGCTTTAGCAGCAAATGGCATTTTAACAAGAAAGGAAGGCAATACTGGAAATTACAAATCAGTGTACACTCATTGTGACATACAAATATTTATGAAATTCACTTATGGTAGTGGCTCTGTATTGTTCAGTATCACCCAGTTTTTAATACATTCACATAAAATTTGGTCGGTCATTTAAGGAAAGCGTGACATCCGTCTTTTTCTGGCAAATGACATGACATCAAGCTTCATTTCTCAAAACATCAGGTATTTCAAGTAGTTGCAAAAAAAAAACAAAAAACATGTGTTGTACATGGTTGCAGAATTATTCCAGTGTCTTAATGTCGCAATAAGAAATGTATCAACAGCACATTCCTATTTCAGAGCATATACACATGCATTAAATGTTTCTAAATTTTATTTATCTTTACATAAGGTACACATAACCACCACACTTCACCCAGTGATCCCTAAAGGATTTTGCTTAACAATGTTCAAGTGACATTCAATGTGGACCTCATAACAAGGACAAATTAAATCCCCAAAGTTTATAAAAGGAAACAGTTTTGCAACATTTGTACATACAGTACACTGGTCCGGTCTAAATTCAGCAGCGTACTTCACGTAACTGCACATTTGGATTGTTGAAATGGACACAAAAAGCTTTTGTTTCAACTCAGAAAAAGGGACAGCAACAGACAAAAATCATAACATTTACCTGAAACAGCTGTGCAGGTATTCCATAGTCACATGTTCAGTGGCTTTAACAGGCCAGGCATTTTTTTTTTTTTAACTGATTTTTAATTATGACTATGGCCCTGTAAAGAACTGTATTTACACCATTTCTTCTGCAGATGCACAAAACAACAAAATTGGATCACAGCATCGACAACACTGAGCCAAGCTTTCTGCTGGTACCTTCATGTTTTGACCCTCCATGTGAGCCATCAAAAGCACATCAATAGAGGATTTTACAACAGTCACAGTTCGAACGAGTCTGCTGACGCAAGCTGCCACCTTCAAGGAAGGCCCGACTACAAGGAATTAAGCTAAGGAACAGAGTTTCTTTGAAACTAGAATGCAAAAACTATTGAAATCAATATCCTGCTCAACCTAAACAAAGGTCAAAGAATTTTGTAGCGCAACATACACAAGTAGTACGGCAATAAACAAAGGAAAGGAAAAAAAAAAGAAAAATGTATTTTAGATGCTTAGTCTAACAAACTCCATGGGCATGCTCAACATAGTGCTGGTGTAAAGCAGTTTCTTGACAAAAAGTCATTCCACATTCATGGCAAGTAAGGCTGTTAGTATCTCTTGACAAGACAGCAGCAGGTGTGTCACTCTGGTGTTTGTAATCACCGATACATTCCTGGTGATGATCAATGAGGTCTTGTATTTCACTGAAGGTCCTGGGGCAAAGAGAGCAGTGATAGGAGTCACTGTTACTGTGCTGAGCTTCGTGTTTTTGTAACGCAGTTAGTGAAAGAAAGGTTTTGTCACAATGTCGGCACTGGTTACTTTGTAACTGGCCATCTGTGTTAAGAGCAGCTTGATTAAATGTAGAAGGTGGAAAGGACTTCCCTTTGTCAGCAGAGTGGACATTGGCTTTAAGCTTTGAGGTCATAGCTGTGCTAAGTCTATATCGAAGCTCGTTTGGGAGGCGATAACGAACTTCATCGTGCCAGGCGAGGTGCTGCTGAAGTTGAGTCTCGGTCCAAAAGCCAAGGCAGCACAGGGCGCAACAATGTGGCCGACTCTTTGCCTTAGATTTATGAGTTCTCAACTGTTCCTCCGTTTGGAAAGCTTTACCACAGTTATCACATTTGAAAAGGCATCTGGCTACATACTCAGACAGGTGGCCAAGTGGTGGAGGAATCTCACCCATGGATTCAGAAGTTTTAGCATCATGCCGAGACTCCTGACATGACTCTTTGCAATCAAGGAGTGCATTTGGAGAGCTGCACCGCTCCCCACAATCGAGATGCGAGACTAATTTCACAAGTGGGAGCTGTGATGCAATTTCCTTGCTTCCTCTGTCAACGGCACTATTTTCCTTTGCACCGGTCTTCAATACTGCAGCAGTTTCTACGGGGGACAAGTCTTCTTGCTTGTTGACTTCACCGGTTGAGGTAATGAAATCTGTTGTTGTCAAACAAACTTTATTCTTGCCCGTTGTGCTCTTTGAGTGGGCCTGCCATTTGTGAGCACGGAGCCCTCTGACTTTAGTAAAAGTCATAGAACAGAAAGGACACTGGTGGATTTTTGATTCCGAAGAGATGGTTTTACTCTCACTGTGGCAGCCATCAGTTTGATCAGGAACCTGGTCAGTCCGACCAAGACAACCATCAGTTTTATTTATATCCTGGTCGCTTCCCCCGCGGACAAGAACAGCTTGATCTGGAACCTGGGCTGATGCAAGTTGGAATTCATCTCCTTGAAGATCCACAGATTCTGCAGCGTTACCGTGCTCATCTTCATAGTGCACAGCGAGATGTGAACCAAGCGAAAATGTTTTGTTACATTCTGGACATGTAAATTCCACATCTTTGAGGGTACCGCTTTGGTCCGATTCAAGCTCTAGGTCAGTTTTGGTTTGACACTGGGGATTATATGTTTGGTGGCGCTGCAGAACATACTGGTGAAAAAATTGTTTACCACATTTGTTGCACTGAAAAGGTCCAGCCTCAGTCTTCTGACTAACAGATTTCACATCATTTTCTTTTCGCGAGGATAGCAAACGCTTTTTTTCAGCGTGCCACCTTTTGTGAGAACCAAGGGCCGAGTTGGACATAAACCACCTCCCACAATCTGAACAGTGAAATAGTCCTTTACATACTTTTTCCCGTTTTGAATTCTTTAAAATTGTAGTCTGAGGCAATTTTGATTTGGTTACTGAAACATGGTCCTCGACATGAATTCTTTTATGAAAATTCAAAGCTCCAATTACTGAAAAACTTCTGTCACACTGTTTGCATTTGTATTTCAAACTATCTGCACTTGGACTTTTCAAATTGCTCAGAGGCATTTGATTTTCTTCCTTTACCTCTCCTGTACCCACTTCATTCTTCATTTCAGAATCTACAATGACTTCCTCAGAGGCACCTCCTGTGCTAGCATCACCATTATCCTTGAGACCTTTTTTACTATTTTCTGATGTCCCCTTCATATAATCAGTAGTTGCGCTGCCCCTTTTGATGCATACTTTATGATGGGCACGCAATGCAGATTTGTTGTTCAGGTGTGCGTTGCATTTAGCACACTGGAAAACATCCAACGCGACGGTAGACTTTGGTGACGATGGCAAGTCCTCAGTCTCATAACCATGGCTTTTCATATGAAACTGAAGTGCTTTAGCCCGTGAAAAAAGCTTGCCACAGTTGGGACAACTATATGTATTCTTTTGCAACTGCTCGACTTGATGCTGAAAAGATTTAATTGGCGGTGGGAGTAAATGTTCAATATGTACATCCTTGTGTTTGAGAAGGCCCGAATAAAGACGGAACGACTTGTTACACACTTCACATTTGTGACTTACGTTTTCGTGTTTCCGCATATGTAACTTCATTGTGCCCCTATGACGGAAGTGTCTGCCACATACAGGACAGGCAACTTTAAGAGCGGAACGCGAACGACCACTAGAGTGTGAAGATGCTGCGAAACCTTTTCTTTGTCTTAAATCTGCACACTGATTCTGGTCTTGTTTGTGGTGGGAGTAAGCGCCCAAAGACCAAAAACCTTTTCCACATTGTTCGCAATGATAAATCTTGGGACCGAGAAGGCTTTTCTTTGGATTGAATGCTTTTTTTGTTTGTGAAACATTATCTCCCTTTTGTGCAGAGCAAGTTTTCTTATGTTTAATCAAATCAGCTGCATGTGAAAAAGACTTCATGCAACCTGGACACGGAGCACTATGCTTCAAGCTTTCCTTCTCAAATTCCTGCACCTTTGATAAATTCCTGCCCAAATTTTCATCTGTGCTTTTCAGTATGTGACTGCAGTGTGCTGCAGGACTACTGGTTTTATGGGTACAGATGTCACAAGAGTTAAGAACTAATGGCTGATCATGAGTGTTCTTTTTCCTCTCATGCCACATTCTATGAGCGCGCAAAGATGATGCGCTAGAAAACCAACGATCACAGTCTGGACAGTCATGCCTCTCTGTGGTCAGTTTGTGCTCAACGTCTTTGGCCATCAGTCCGCACTGGTCCTCGACCTGCTCAAAGTCTATCTGTACAATTTTTAGATCCATCTCTGGCTTTTCAACGTTGACTCTTAAATCCTGATCCGATTCACATAGCAGCTCAAGATCTGGATTTTGGTCTCGAAGGGGCTCATCTTCAGATTCACTTGCACTGATCACCTGTACATTGAAATCTCCAGGTTCATAAGAGTCCATATCAACATCACTGTCAGTTACACAAGAGTCCTCTTCAGCCTTGGCAGGTGGCATACTTGCTGAAATAACTTCTGCCTCTGAGCTCTCAGTGTTTTCACTTTTCCTATGCACAGACTTCTGTTGAGGTAGCACGGCCGCAGGCTTCTTGGTTTCCTTCTCAGTTTCTCTGAAAACATCGGTGTGACAAAGCTGGTGAGAATGAAGTGCTGAAGCCCTGGAAAACTTCAGCCCACAGTCCTCACATTCAAAGGACTTTTTCTGAAGCTGACACACTTGATGAAGGAAAGACTTTGCTGGGGTCTCACCGTGCGCCATACGCTGATGTCTGTAGCAGAACGCCAAAGTCGTAAATAGTTTACCACATTCTTCACATGGAAATCTTTTCACAACACGATCTGTATGCCACCGCTGATGGCTGAAAAGAGCAATTTGACTACTGAAAGATTTCGCACATTCACTACAACAAAACTCGAGGCTTTTCTTTGTTTTTTCTTTGTCTTTCTCCTCTGGCGAGCACTGGCACTTGCGGCTGAATCGCTGGTGGGTTTTCAGGCGTGGCAGTGTAGCAAAATCTTTACCACATAAACACATAAAGCGTTTGCCAGGAGTACAATTCATCTGGTTTTCACTCTGCATGCTTTCAGCTGTAGACTCCTCAGTGTGCAACACCTCTCCTGAATTCCTGTTTCGCGACTTTACCAACTTTTCCTCATGACAACGGCGGTGGGCGTCAAGGGCTGATGCACGAGAATAATTCCGACCACAGGACTCGCACTGAAACTGCTTCTTTTTCAAGTGTTCAAGGTCACAAAAAAATGACTGAGAGGCTTGCGTGTGCGAGCGCTGATGGTTCAGGAAATGTCCAAACACTGCGTAGGATTTCCCACATTCTGGACATTCATAGGTGTGCTGCTTTCTCAATCCAGGGTCCATCTGAACAGCAGCCTCTTTTGGGGACAACTGACCATGATTCTTCTCCATGTGTGCGTGCAATTCACGTGAGTCAACAAATGACAGTGAACAGAAAACACAAAAATGTGTTCTTTTGTCATCTTTTTCTGGGGCACTTAAACCTCCCAAGTGCTCATTTAAATCCACCCTGAAGGTTTCTTTGGGGTGTTGCTGACGGTGCTCCAAGAAGGCCGCTTCCACGCTGAAAGTTGCTCCACATTCTTGACAGCAGAAAATCCCAACACCTAAAAATAGAAAGGAGGAAAATGGCAGGTCATAGCCGCTCCTGTTTCCAGAGGAGAAAATTTTTTTTACATCATAAAAGTGTTTCATAAAAGACTACCGATAGGATAAAATGCTGTTATTTATCTACATTCATGTAATAAGTATAATATTGTTCACAGTGAATGGGTGATCAAGTTGAATGTGCAGTATAGTCACACAAAAGATCACCTAGTAGTTTGAGTCAACCACTGCTAATAGTTAAAAAAAAAGCAAGATCTGAGATTATACAACACTGTGTGATTAAGAAGTTCATTTTGTTAATGTAAAAGAAGAAAAAGAGTCATGCACAGTGAACATCAGTAGATTTGCAACTATTAATTTTTTTTTTTTCAGTTTATGGTTCAAAATTTAATGAGTAAGTGTGGTGATGACGTCTAAGGAAAACCTTTTCAAAGTTGCATTTCTGGAGTATTAATAATAAACTTTATTTGTGAATCACCTTTCATATAAGAAACATACCTCAAAATGCTCAATATCAAGATATTTAAAACATTTCCAAACAATGAAAATGAAAGCATTTCAAATTTCAAAACAGACATGGCTCCAGGCACGACGCTCACATTCCGAGTGGCAGCGGCTATAGGTACAAGACATTTCCGAGCAGTGGCGTTCCAACGCTCCGAGTGGCTACAGCAGAACCCAATAGCGGTGTGCAGTAATTAACAACCTATTGAAATACAACTACTTTTAAATGTTTCGTAAAAAAAATAACCATGTAAAATTGTTGATCTCTGTCTTGCACTTAAGTCACGATGTTGAATTATTGCAGAAATCCTGCGAGATCTTGTGTGTTGAAGCCATAGAACCACAGATATAGAAAAACAGCGCATGGCACTACTAGGTTAGTCGTAGTAGTACTGCAAAACATGGGTTCTGTCATAGCTGCTCAGAGCGTAGGAACGCCACTGCACAGAAATGTCTAGTATCTGTAGCCACGTCCTATTAGAATTTCAGTTATGCTTACCCACACATCCATTATTAGCTGTGGTGTAATGGACCATAGTTGATCCGTACAGATTGCCCCACCCCCACTGTTCGACACGCATATGAACGGCGGATTAATTGCAAAGTTTACATACAGCCTTCTCCGGACTATATGTCACACTGGAGTATTAGTTGCTATCAGCCCACGATTATCCTTGTCCCCCCCATAGCAGTATGACATCTCTTGACTTTTCTCCAGTCCATAACAAGATTCTCACTTGCTCCAAAGTTGCTTTCTGTTGCTCAGTTACAGTTTTTGGCTGTGTAATTTACAATATGCAGTTTAAATTCCACAGTATCGCATTTTCATTTTGGCGGCATTTCATGCGTTCTCACCATTTCAGTTGAATAATGCAGTTTTTTTCAGCAGTACAGCAGCAACGTTCAGTTATCACGAGTATAGACCGTGTCATCCTGTGGCCTTAGAGGATATGCAGTATATTTCTGACATATGAAGTTACTGTGAAATACAAGTCATAGGACCAGCCAAACAATTTGAAGAAAAAAAAAAAGAGAAAAAAAAAGTACAGCTTGTAGTCCAGAAAATACAGAAATGTTGTGACATACAAATTTATTGTCACAATGAATTGTTTTTAAAGTAATAAATGCGTTAATCTCAATGAAGAGCTTGAGTGAAATCAAAGTATGAGCAGAGAAAAGCAGTTAGGTGTTGCCGTGAATAAAACGTGTTCAAAACAGCCGGTTTGTGCTCCGCTCGCAGGTTGGGGCTCAACACACAACGTGCTACGGGTTCCGTCCAAGCATGGAATGAACCATTCTGATCAGTCAGGAACTGAGAACAGAGTGTGTGTGTACAGCGTTTCGCCACTCAGATCAGTGGTGTTTCCCAGTTTTCTCTACTGATCACATCAGTGTTTTTTTTTTTTTTTTTTTCCATGCCACCATGTCTCCCGCTGCCCTCAGAACGGGAGATATTTACCAAGTGAAATGTCTGCTTGGGAGGACTTGGGATAGCCAGGCTGCAGCAATCAGATGAGGTGTGTTGTTGCCAGTTGTGCAGTGCACTTCGGTACCTAGCAAAAGGGCGTTTTATTTTAAAACACCTTGTTCTTTTTTAAAAATGGAAAGCAAAGTGACTTTTGTCTCACTTTTGTTTCCTATGCCCATCCGAAAATTGATCCGATCCATGGCTATTAACCCTGATCTGAACCATGGGTTTTGTTATCTGTTACACCCCTGAGTATTAGACTTCCACAGTAAACTGCAGTTCTGTTTAAGCATATTCAGGAAGTTCATGCACATCAGCAGCAGCTTCATACAGCTTTTCATTAAGTGCAAATCACTGGACATGCTGTTCACAGCCATATGCCATGATGGCCAACAGCTAGGCTTAACTGAAGCCAAATCCATTTTTAAGTCCCTTTTGTGACTGGCCGCAGTATTGGGAGTTAATTCTGCCTCTTTCACTTTCACTCTGACTTCTATCGCTTTTGTTCTTGGCAAGGTAACCGTATTTTCCGGACTATAAGCTGCTACTTTTTTCTCACGCTTTGAACCCTGCGGCTTAAACAATGGTGCAGCTAATTTATGGATTTTTACAGGCTAAAAGGTACCTTGACACTTGACACAATTTGAACCCCGCACTGTTCAAAATCTCTGGTGTGCGTTAATTTTATGAACTACATGTGAAAATTGCGCAATCTATTCCAAAATGCCGGGTGTCACTGCAAGTCAACACATCAGCGCAGCGCATCACAGCGCAGCTCATTTGAACGATTATGACGAGATGTTAAATCCATAATAAACATAGTTTTACAGATACTCATAAGAAGGAATGAAAATGCAACTGTTTTACCAAGCTATTATAATATAAATATTATAAATAATTATCTTTGAGACGATCTCCACCTCACGAGAAAAGCTGCAGCTGTCGAAAGTTCCTCTGTGATTCTGGGAACGATTAAAGATGTTTTATCAGCCAAGTTGTGAGAGCATATGATTAATCCACTACAAAATAATTATTTTATATAACGTGGTGTCAAACGGGACAAAGTGCAGCGTCCAGCGTAACAAAGCGGGTCACACTGGCACAACGAATTGCACGGCAGTGCGGAGATCAAAGTGTCAAGGTGCCGCCA
>CABFOU010318376.1:0-10173 GCA_900660325.1 Opsanus beta | reverse complement strand
TTGAATCCAATAGAAAATCTATGGAAAAAAACTAAAGATCAGAATTCATAGAAGAGGTCCACAGAACCTTCAAGATTTGAAGACTGTTTGTGTGGAAGAATGGAGCAAAATCACACCTGAGCAATGCATGTGAGTAGTTTCTCCATACAGGGGGCGTCTTGAAGCTGTAATTACCAACAATGGCTTTTGTGCCAAGTGTTAAAAATAATTTCAGTAAGCGTGTTCAATACCTTTCCCTGTGTCATTCCATTTTATTACACATAACTTAATTGCTGCACTTATTTGTTTTGATTTCTTTGTATGTGTGGATTACTTGGGTTGTTACCGACATCTGATGAAAATTTCATGTCAGTAGCACCTTTAGGAATATATTTACTAAGAAAAAAAGGTGACGTTCAATACTTATTTTAACACAGAGGATCAAAACACAATGAAACCAAAGGTCTTTTTTCCATTGTGGTTTTAAAAAGAACATGTGAAATTTTAGCTGCATTTTGCCAGAAGACACGTGAGAGACTTGAGCCTAGATTTCTTCTGATTTCTTTTATTAAATGATTCTTCACTGGTGATGCAAGAAGCAAATGTTGCACTGTCCCATTTACTCCAATCACAGCTACTGAACTGTGGAACTCCTTCAGTGTTGTCTGGGTGTCTTGGTGGCTTCCCTCACTGGTCTCCTTCTTGCACGTCATTCAGTTTTGGAGAACTCCGTTCTCCACAGATTTAACATACAGTATCATACAGTTTTTATTTCTTAATGTTTGATGTAAATGAAGTCCAAGACATATTCGGGGATTTGTACATATTCAAGTATTCATCCCCTGACTTGTCTAATGAAAAGTGGCTCCTTATATTTCGAGATTGTTGAAGAACAGGTGGCCTTAAGGTAGCCTTTCTCAAAGAATGGTCTGCAGACAACTTGTGGTCCGTGAGCGACCCCTAGTGGTCCATTAGTATATTGGTAAAATATCACATTTTAAATTAATATTGTATTCTTAACTAAAGAGTGTTTCTTGAGCTGTTTAAAATTACTGTACTGTCTAATAGATAGTAGCATATCTGTTATTTTCATTATTAACTCAACTCGTATGCAAATTATTATTGTTTTTGGATATTCTGGGAGATAGGTGGTCCACCAGATGAACTTTTTTTCAATTGGTTAAGTGGTCCTTGGTCTGAAAAAGTTTGAGAAACACCATTCTACCGTAAGTAGTAAACCCTGGTCAACTCCAGCACATGCCTAGAGTGGGCCAGGTGTTTGACACCATGTGTGTGATTTTTGATACCCCTCTGTTTCCTTGGAAAAGACACTTCATCTGCATTGTCCAACTCCACCCAGCTGTAAAGTGGGTGCCAGTCATTAAAGTCACCTGTGACTGACTGGTGGCCAATCCAGGGAGACGAGTAGACTCTCATGTGCTTCCACGTGATATACTATGGGGTTAAGCACCAGGACCAGTAGGATTTACTTCTTCTATATTGCTGAAACAGTTCTATTTAACTGATGATTTGACCGGGGAGCTCAGGTCTCCTTCAGTTTGTTAGATTTGTGCAGTCACTAAATAAGGGATAAATGCTTTCGAAACACAAGCCTGATTGCATTGCATAATTATTTTTTGCTTCTGTAACTACAGATATAATGTGAATAATTCACTTTGCTTTTACTAAGATCTATGGATCTAGATGTTGATTTGTCACAAGTTTTACACTGGACACAATTCCTTCCACAACTCCAGATGTACAAGTACTGGGAAATGGGTGGGATTTGAATTCCAGACCTTCTTGCTGTGAAGCAGGAGTGCTACTACTGCACTAACAGGGCTGCCCCTGGACTATGGTGACAAGTAGTTTGATAAATATTCACAACAGCTCCAACGTCACAAAACTACCCTTAGAACTCTACACAAGTCTGGAGCAACATTTTCTTGGTCTGATTAGGATTTATCTATAATGAGCTGTGCAGTTCCATTAAAAGTATTTTTCTACACATCTGCAATAGGCAAGGTCTTTGTCCCCAGCTTAGAAGGACAAACTGTAAATACCTGCAAACAACTTAAATAAGTTAAACATAATGCATACTGTCATTACGGGGAAAAAAGGAAATGAAAAAAAAAAAATTCTCTGATCCATTTTGTCTTTCATCACCATCTTGCAATAGCACAAGATGATATCAAAGAAACTGTAAGAGCTTGCACACTTGAAATGCCTTCAGTAAACATGCACACTGCACTGAAAGACGCTAAAGGCTATTAGCGAAAGGAGCACACTCCCCGTCAATTTGAATTATGTACAATATGTCAGTGACATCACCACGAGAAAGCACAAAGAACTCGTGCAGCACATCCTCGGGGTAAACTCTATATCACATCACAACCACAGTGGCCATTCTGTAATAATGTCCACTCTGCCCAGTGGTGGGCTCCGGTGCCATGGGGTCTGCACATCGAGCTCTGTGGTTCCATGATAAAGCGCAAACAGCCGAAAGCGTTATTTCATGCTGTTCCACCGGCCTGCAGCCTGACTCATCTTTCCTGATATATATCTAGCCCTAGGGATGATGTTCAGTTTAATTATGGATATGCAGGATTTCAGTCAAAGTTAATGTTGTTCTTGTTTTACACAGCCATCCATACACGCTGCCTCGCCACAGCGGGAACACCCCGAAAGGAGCCTCGCATCCTCCTACGGCCACAGAGCGAGCACAGAAGCCAGGTGAATCTTTGAATAATTGATAACCTCTAATTTCTAAACCGGAGCATGTCTCCAGCTGCTGTCATCTAATCATCATTTGGTGAAGAAGACATTTGAGCTTTTGCTGCAGCGACGGGTAGTATCAGCAGGCTCCGTGCACATTCTGGGAACCTCTCTGCTGGGGATGTCAAAGCGCTTCTTATACAGAAGCCGTGACAAATACTGTGCTCAGCCCTCGTCTCCTGACAGCGGCCTCGGGCAACACTCATCCCTCCCCTGGCAGAGCTGCAGGCAATGTGGCCATTACCTTCAGCCCCGTGGAGCTCTACGTCCCTGGACAGCCACACTCTCAGAGATGCTGATGCTCTTTTATGAAGGCTCTTCCTTATGGCAAGAATATTAAAAATGTGCCCGATGGTACTCGCTTGGGAAGATGTCGATCTTTATTGTGCGGGGATATGAGCAGACACTTAATGCGCGTGTACCACTCTCTCTCTTTACCTACGGGATTAGTCTCAATGAGTTTCGTGGAAACGCGTAGAATTAAACTGTTTTATCTGCCTAATACACAGCAGCCATGTGGAATATGTACGTTCTCTCATTTACCTCCTGTTTGGCTTCAAGTTCAACACAATATTCATGGATCTTACCATCAAAGCTCAGATTTCTTTGTGAAGCCTTGTAGATTAATTGCAGCAGTTCCAGCAACAGAACAAAAGTGATTTCTCCCAAAATATGCCACTAATGACTGCGTGTCACCCTCCCTCTCTACGTCTGCGTGTGTGCCAGATTGTAACCAGCCAGACTGATGTGATAAAAGTACAGGAAATCGGACAGATGGCGAAGGTCACTGCTTGATTGATTTGCATTGTGATTGTTCTTCAAAACGGACCATTACGCTGGACTTGTAGAACAATAGGGAGAAAAAAAAAATCCGTCTCCGGGAATCGTTAATGACTACCTTTTTATCTCTGTGCTGACATATTCCCCAATTACCTCCGCTATTTCCAAATGGATGATGAAGAGCGTCACAACAGAAAATGCAAAGTAACTCCAACATGGAGACCGACACATGTTCTCCACGGCTGGAGCCAGAGACTCTTGGCTCCGAATGAGAGCTTCCCAGCCAGCTCTTCTTGGCACCGCTGGCTCTCTGTTCTGGGCATACTGATTCTCATATCAGGGCTCATTTACATAATCCTCCCTGTGATTGGTCTCAGTTAATGAAGGGTGGTAATGCATTTCTATAACAATGTTTCACTCCTCAACATGCCAATATAAACAGAACAGTGGGATGACATCTGGTGAAGCACTCGCTGACTCCATAATCGTAAAGAAGGAACCCAGTTGTGATTTGGCGGCATTAAAGCTCTGGCTTCTTGCTTTAACAAAGGAGATGACAAACTTTGCTTCCTGTGTGTATGCTGCTGGCACCTACCGGAGCAAACTGTACCAACTTGCAGTGGGAGCCAACATAAAAGTTCAGTTTCTTCTATTTTTGAGCTGCAACATTCCTCCAGCAGGGGGCGAAAAATCAATGTGCATCACACAAAACTAAACAGATGCTTCCTATTCACTCATGGTTGCCAGATGCCCTTCCTGATGCAACTGCAGATCTACTAAGAGAAAGATGTTTTGTCTTAATCCTCTGGAGTCCAAGGGCATTTTCTCGATTTTACCATATTTTCAATAATTCCCTCTATAAGGTACTTTCTATTTGTATAATGCCTGTGTCTTGCACATCAAAATGTTCAGAATAATCTCAGTTTTCTGAACATGAGACATATATTTGTGTATAACACTGCATAAAAGATGTAAGTTGGCTCTAAAAATGAAAATATGAAATGTGTTTTTAGAAATACTTTAAATATTTGGTTAATATACATTTTTATTCATGTGGATGAAATGTTTTGGTGTTAGAAATGGTTTTACTAAAGTCTTTAGGTCACAAAAGTTTTGTAATATATGAAAAAGATTTAAAAACAATGTATAATAAATAAACAAAAAAAAATATGAACCATGCAGTACAGCAGTACCACCTGCTGGGAACTACACAGCAGAGATCTTGAAAATTCCAATACAGAATATTTGTAAAATCATATCTCATACCTGTCTGCTGTTTGCTGCTCTTGTCATATATAATTCCTTCTGGATGAATAAAATCTATTTGTGATGAAAACTGATGTCAAAAAATGTCTATTAATTCCTCGAAAAAAATTTTACTGTACCATTGCTGAAGAAAGTAATTCCTCCACATGTTTTTCCATGATGATACTCCTTGTCTCTAAAACTAAATAAAAGTAAGTGTGCTTTTGGGTTGACAGGACTGTTCTTTTAGAGTGTATGAGACTTTACTGGTGATTTGAGTGAGGATCTGTCACTAACAGATGCTGCAGCTGGGTGGATCCTCTCGCAGCAGGCATAGAAATGAGACAGACCATGTGACCTTCTCTGGCCTCTAGGATTGGCTATAGTCAAAGATCTTCAAGAGGAGAGATCCATTTTACAGATGAGAATTTGTAGTTTCAAAACGTGGTCGAATGATGTCTCTGCAAGTTCCATCGCTAATCTATTAATAGAAAAATGATGAATACTACATTTAGATGAGCCAACACATCTGTAGACCACAGAGGGTTAAAAAATGGAATGAACTGGAGCACCTGGAGTAAACTCGTGCAGGCACAGGGAGAGCATGCAAACTCCATGCAGAAAGGAACTTGTCATTGGGCAGCAGGTTGTCACAATAGTGATCTTTCTTTCTCTCACAGTAGTTGAGTTGGGTATTACCACCCCTGGAGTTGGAGTTGATTAATCAACTCAAGATTCCTGGCAAACCACTGTCATACCTCATTTACATACTGTGTCATTTTTCATATTCTTATAGAGGGAGAACACAAGTCAGGTCAGATCCGGGAGCATCCTCTAATACAGCATGCCATCACACCATGGAACCACCCTAGGTCCTGGTTGGTAGCCACCCAGGAAGACCATACCCACCTCTTGAAAGTAGCATTTCTTTAGCCTTTTGTAGTTGGTGCATGCTGGATCATGCACAGTGAAGCAAATAAATTAGGGCATACTCAGACTAGGCCTGGTTGCCTTGTACAGTGTCTAAGCACGATAGTCCCCACTCTCCCACTGGCCCGCACTCATCTTGCACTACACACTCCAGGCACAAACACGTTTACATCAACATGACGCAACTTTAGTTTTGAAAAAGAACTTGGCCCCACACTGGGTTGCCAGGTCTCTGAAAGAAAATCAGCCAAATAGACTCTCAATCAGCTCAACAGCCAAAAGAAAGAAGGAAAGAAAAAAGAACACCACAAAAACTACCCTAATACCAAAATTCAGAGAAAGGAGAAAGTTGAAAGTGTTCACAGGAAGCAGTATAATTTGCAATACTTCAAAAGTAGCTCAATTATATGGAAACCTGTGGATCTGGCAATACTGCTCCAACGTATTGTATCAAGAGGTCCTTGTCAGTACTCTGGCATTTTCTCCACTGTGATATTAATCCTGTAGTGATGTTGTGCCAATCATTTTGGTTTGTGAACATAATTTATAATAATATAATATATAATATAATATAATAATTTATCACGACCCACTCATCAATGAAACGCAGCATTGCTAAGGTAAAAACAGGGTGAAACAACAAAAGCAAAACCATTCAACTCTGATTGAACCCCAGTCAGAACAGATGGTACCTTATCTCGACTCTGTGATCTCCTGATGGGAATCTGGGATCACACCTGCAACCTCTGAACATGGGGTTTCTTCTCAAACAATGCAGCCATGGCGGGAAGATTAAGTAGGCTGCCACAGGAGTGCAAGATGCTTCATTAGGCCGAGCAAGGAAGGATGTCTGTGCCTGAAGCAATCTGGGACCCAGTGAAGTGTCGAAGGGCCTCTAATGCAATCCCGCATGCTACTCATTAATGCCTACTGTATTGACTATATTTAAGGAGGGCTAGAATGATTATTCAAAGGATCAAATCAATTCTTCACATAATGCCTTCACTCAAGATCTAATCACGGCATGCTTAATCTATTTAATAGTGCAAAGGGAAGCAGAGCATAAAACCGTGTCTGTGAAGGTGGTGATGTTAATGGCTTAAGTAACTTGTGACTGCTAAACCAGTGCTGCTTTGCTGAGACAGTGGAATCACATCAGGAAACTTTTCAAAGTGTTAATTACATTTAACAGGTTGTTCTGACGGTCAACCTTCAAGTCTGCTGCCAGCATTTTCTCTGATAACTTCACAACAAAGAACATTGGATCCTTTTATATTATTCTGCTTCTGTAATGACCTCAACAGATTGCGACACCCAAAACCTACATCAAAATGGTATTTGAGTTGTGAAAGTCATTATCAGCCAAAAAGCTAAAACCAATAAGCATACTGATGAACGGCCAATAGAAATCTTTGTGATGTCATATACAGTATGCAAAAGTCTTTGTTCAAAAATAACTTTCTAAGTCCTACATGTGAAATCATTCCCATGAGTCTAAAACAATTCATATTTATGTGTCATATATAGGTCCTGAGGCCAGGTGGTGGCCAAGTGGTTAGTGCACTTGGTTTCAGTGCGGAAGGTTCCTGGTTCAAACCCTACCACTGCCACATTTTTCCATGTAATGTGGAGTTACGTCAGGAAGGGCATCCGGCGTAAAACTTCAACAATTCAACATGCACATCCACCTTGGATTTGCTGTGGCGACCCCGAGTGCAAACAAGGGAGCAGCCAAAGGGACTCACATATACGTCCTGAGGCCATTGGTGTTGGTGTTTATGTACAGATTCCATAGCACAACGCACATGAGGGTCTATGCACACCTCCCCCTGGACAGGATGCCAGTCTGACACAGGTTATTTCCTCACCCAGGGACGGTACCCCATTTACAGCTGGGAGGACAAGGACACTCACTCATCTTCAACCGCTTACTCCAATTAAGGGTCGGGGGGGGGCTGGAGCCTATCCCAGCAGTCATAGGGCGTAAGGCGGGGTACACCCTGGACAGGACGCCAGCCTGTCGCAGGGCCGAGGACAGGGACAATGCAGATAAAGTATGTTGTTCCAGGATACAGTAGGTAGTGTGTTTACCCACTCAGCTACCTCTTCTACAGCTGTTTGTGTGTCATGTATTTAAAATTGGATTATTGGTTTATTCGCTGCATCCATGCCAGACTGGTTGTCTGATTCTAGGATAACCATTACACACCAAGTGCAATTTCACCTGAGATCTGTTTTTTAATCACTTGACAAATGCAGTGTTTTAACATCAGGTTATAGTCGGGTTCACTGTGTCACCAAATAAAACTTGGTAGGTTCGGAAAACTTTGGTAGGTTAGGAAAACGAAACATTTTTGGAATCTTGAGGCCGTGATGAATGTAAAAATCAATGTTGTCATGGCCACGAACACCAACATTTTTCAAAATGGCTGCCACAAAATATGTATTTTGATATCTATTTGTAATTAATCTGGCAGTTTAATTAAATATGTTAACCCCAGTTATTGTTTGCATTGATAACATACTTCTAAATGTTAATCCTGTTAATTGTCTGAAAATATTTTTTTTATGTTCCTAATTATATCCATTGAAAATGGTTCTATTGTTCTGTACTTTTTAGTAAATATGCTTTACAAAACCCAGAGGATTATGTCTCTGATTGAATAAATTTATCTGCAGAAATGATCTCTCTCTCACACACACACACACACAGATTAATTCACTGTATACCTCAGCTGACTATCTCCCTCTCACTCTTTTTCTTTTGCAGCTGAATTTCTTACAAAATGCTTTCTACTAGGTTTTGTGTGGAGATACAAATATGTTTTTTGAGTTTTAGTACTGTGAAAGTGAGGGGGTACTTACTACACTTCTGTGTGTGTCTCTCACTAACAACCACACCTGCTCCTAATCCATCATCAACTCGGGATCCCCAAACCATCCAGTAGGGGTCAGACATGTCTATGGGACGTTACATAGGCAAAACAAAATAGCTTTTTGTACTGATATGGTGCATCAAAGTTCACTAGATTTGAATGCTTCTGTCCTCATGATATGTTCTTTTAATTTTATATTAGCATTTACTGTTTATGAGCTATCTCGTTAACAAACTGGAATGGACAAATTTGTCTATTCACTCATTGCATTTTACAAGGTACACGCCAGCCAGGGGCCTTCACTTTTATTTTTTACCTTTTAACATTTATCTGTTCAAGATATTATTTGGCCAAGCTGACAGTTTGGAGACACAGAAAAGCCTAAGGGGCCTTCAACACTGACACAACAGCCACAGCCTAGAAAACATTCATAAATTATACACATTTATTCTTTACCTGTTTAATAAGTGTAGCCCTGGGCTTATTTTTGGGCTGAGGAATGCATGACACTGAGGTGGGCATGTGTGTATTTATTTTTGTGTAGTGTGTGCAGATGTGAGCATGCGTGGCATCTGTGGTACGCAGCAGGAGGGCTTGTCATTGGACAGAGAGTCACCTGATGACAGCGGCCTCCGCTGACTGGTCCAGAGATAAGGTGGAGCTAGTTTGAGCGCGAACCGGGGGTGACGAAGGATATAAAAGCCATTGTTCTTCTTCTTGTTCTTCTTATAGCTCTTCTTCCTACCGGTCCTGCTGTGCGTTTGGTCCAGCTGCGTCTGGTATTCTCTCGTTGAGAGTTATTTTTGCAGTTAGCGAGTCAGGTCGAGTGGGAGTCGTCCACCAATCATCTCCTCGGGGTTTATCCAGAAGCGTTCGAGGACGTCTTTGTTGTTTTCCCCGAACGAAAGTGACCATGGTGAGCTGCAGGTGTGTGGAAAGTTTGCGGACTTCCATGTGGTAAAATCAGCGGTGAGTGTTGAGTTTTTTTTTTTTTTTTTGGTTACACTGAGAGTAGTGTTTGGAGTGCAAGACATTAGAAGAACCGTCATGTTTTTGCTGTACATTGCACAACGTCAGATCACAAGAGTGTGTGTGCATGCGTGCATGTGCACGTGTTCATTGTGGACTGATAGAACCACACTGGAGACGAGTTTTGTTGAACAATCTGTTAACCCATCGGGTAAGGAGCCTGTCTGAGGACTCCAAATGGGAAAAAAACTGCAGTTGTTCCTAAGAACTGAACTTTGTTCCAGCAGTCCGAGCACAGAGGCGTTCGGCGCCATTTTGTGACACGCAGCGTGGCGGAGTCGTTGTCCTCGAGTGGAGCATTTGGGAGGCGAGGTCCAGGCCAGGTTGTGCCAGAGGTCCAGAAACGTTGGCGAGTGGCGGGGAGCTACCGGAGCTAGTCTGGTTGAGGCGGAGTCCAAGAGTTCCTGCTCGTGGCATTAATCCTGTGGTCCCGTTTGGCTCTGGTCCGCGGATTCGGGTCAGACGACAGTAAGCTTCAGGGCATTTGCCTTGAATAGACAAAGGAGTGTTGATCTGGCTTGGAGGAGATTTGGAGCTGGAGCGGTTCGGAGCTGCACCA
>CABFOU010318050.1:0-10297 GCA_900660325.1 Opsanus beta | reverse complement strand
CAGTAACACACACATAAGCTAATGAATTGAGGTTATCGAAACCAAGCTAATTTTAGCCTGAAGTTAGCAGCCCATTTGCGCCAGAACAGACCACCCAATAACATTTTCGTCCAGTCTCGTCTCGTCAATGAAAACTCACACACGACTCGTCATGTTTTCGTCATCAAAGAGCCATGTTTAGCTTGTCACCGTCTCGTTATCGTATGAAGAAAAGGGGCGTCAACGAAATAATTTCATTATCGTCATCGTTGACAAAAACAACACTGCACTTTATAAACCAGCCTATTAGAAGGCAAGCCGTATTGAGCCGTTTCATCCTGTTTTAGCACTATATTGGATCGTGAGCAATTGTAGTAGAATAGCGCCCTTTGGAATAAGCTGCGAGAGCCGCTCCTCCTACATGTTTTGGACGAATAGGCACTTAAAGCTCCCCAAGCTGACAGCGGAGGTGGGAGCTCACGCTTAGTCACGTGAGATTTACACACTGCTGAGCATGCGCATTAAGAATGTAACAACAGTCTATTCCTTTCTGAATGAATAAAGTTCATTAGTGATGAAAACGCTGATGTCCATGATGCAAAAATGTCCATTTGCCCATTTGGAAAAAAAACCCCAATTCAAATGTGTTTTTCCACAGTGATTTTCTTTGTCATGAATACTACATAAAACTTTTCAGGTCAATGGTAACGTTCTTTGAGATTTTATTAGTGTTTACTGACATGTTTCAGTGAGAATCCCCCACTAACAGATGCTGCAGTAGCTGCAGCCACTCACAGGGAAAGAAACACAGACCACATGATCTTCTCTGGCGTCTAGGATTGGGTGTATGTGAAAGTTAGCCTCGAGGGAAGATGGAAACTACAGCTGAGAAGTTGTAAATTAAATAACTAGTGAAACAAAGTCTGTGTGACATTCAGTTGCTGATTCATTAATAAAAATATGACGAAGAGTAAATTGGAAGCGCCGGCACATCCACAGACCCCAGTGGATTAACTATTTTATGCGCTTGGTTTCAGTGCAGAAGGTTCCCAGTTCAAACCCCACCCCTGCCACATTTCTCCATGTAATGTGGAGTTGCGTCAGGAAGGGCAACCAGCGTAAAACTTGTGCCAAATCAACATGCAGGTCCACCTTGGATCTGCTGTGGTAACCCCAAGTGAAAACAAGGGAACAGCCAAAGGGACTTACTTACTTTGTAAGAAAGTGCTACACCAATAAATATTAGCACAGGTACAGCTCAAAAAATTAGTATATCGTGCTGCACGTCAACATTTTTTTAATCAGGTATTTCAGAAAGTGAAAATATTAATACAGTCCATAGAAACTGTTTCAAGGATTTTTTTTTTTTTTTTTTTAAACTTAGTCACCGAGTCGGGTGCTCCATGGCTAAGTAAAAACCATTGGCGTCCGCATCGGTGCGGACTCCAATGGTTTACGACAAGGTGCAACAAATGAAAATGGAAATCATATGCATAAGAGTTTATGTATTTCTCAAGATGGCCTTTACTGTGGATAATCGTTATTTGACGGAAACCCATGGAGGTTTTACACAAACAGGTAAGCCACAGAATGTCAATGCTGAAATCGCTTGCTGTTTGCAGATTGCTGTGTCAAAGCATATTCATGAAACGTTGATGTGAAGACTCCAGCTTTGAGAAGATTGTCAAACAAAGCCGATTCAAGAACTTGGGGGAGCTTCACAAAGAGTGGACTGAGGCTGGAGTCAGTGCATCAAGAGCCACCACGTGTCGTGTCACATTCCTAGTGTCAAGCCACTCCTCAACAAGAAACAATGTCATAAGCATCTTACCTGGACTAAGGACAAAAAGAACTGGACTATCACTCAGTGGTCCAGTTCTTTTTTCCAGATGAAAGACAATTTTGCATTTCATTTAGAAATCAAGGTCCCAGAGTCTGGAGGAAGAGTGGCAAGGCAGAGATTCCAAGCTGCTTGAAGTCCCGTGTGAATTTTTACAGTCAGTGATGATTTGGGTGCCACGTCATCTGCTAGTTTTGGTCCACTGTGCTTTAACACGTCCAAAGTCAATGCAGCAGTATACCAGGAGATTTTAGAGCACCTCATACTTCGATCTGCTGACAAGGGTTTATGAAGCTGCCGATTCCCTTTTCCAGCAGAATGTGGTACCTGCGTACAGTGCCAAGACTACTGGTAACTGGTTTGCGGACCATAGTATTACTGTACTTGCTTGGCCAGCCAACTCCCCTGATCTGAACCCCATAGAGAATCTTTGGGGTATTGTCAAGAGACACCAGACCCAACAATACAGACAAGCTGAAGGCCACTATCAAAGCAACCAGGGCTTCGGTAACACCTCAGTAGTGCCACAGACTGACTGCAAAAAGAGTCACAACCAACAATACTGAGGGGATAAATGAACGTACTTTTCAGAAGCTCAAAATTTCTTTATTATAAATCCTCTTTTTTGGGGGGGAGAGGGGGGATTCATATAATGAAATATTCTAATACTTTGATATACTTTTTTCTTTTTTTTGACGCTGTAGGCCATAATTTTCACTTTTAAAATATGCTTGAAACATTTTAGTTTAAATATAATGAGTCTAGAATTTACAAAATTTTCACTTTTTGAAATGACAAAAAATATTGAACTTTTTAACAATATTCTGTTTGGGTTTTTTTTTAGATGTACCTGTATTAGTATTAGTGTGGTAGCAACAATGCAATGTCTAGGGCCCCCATGGGTTGCTTGGCGACTTCATCGTGGCAAAGGTTTGCTAATTTCTGTTCAAACAATTGCCTCTATGTCTTTACTTTAGCATTCTGCCAAGTATCAGTGAAACTATAACCTCTGTTTACTTTTTTTTTTTTTTAAATCGACATCTCCAGCTACTCTCACACAGATGGTGTCCCTGTGGCATTTAAAGGCATGCGTGGCACTCGCCACACAAACATCACACAACACTAGACAGCTGCCGGCACTCAACAGGGTTTGGTGAGTGTTTCAATAATGTTCAAAACAACCGCAACCCAGTTTCACTTATGAATGAAGAAAGAAAAAAAAAAAAGGCCAAAAATGTCAATGGTGCAACCGAACAGCTGACCTGTTTGCATGTCAATTGTTAATGCGCTCCATTATCAAGAGCTATGATGGACTGTTTGCAAGCTAGGGAGGGAGGATGCTTAGGGTTTTGTTCATGCAACCAAACTTGAGCATTCGTGCCCTGCTTTCCTGGCAGCGTCATTCAGTGCATTTCAGTGAAACTACCGAACATTCTATCACATAATTTTCTCACCGATATTGATTAAATGTCTATTGCAACACATACCACTAACATTTTAATTGCCTGTGTCGAATTTATGTATCTGCAATTTAATCCCCTAACTTTTTTTGTTAGACCTTAGCATTGTATGCCATCGAGCTATGGTCTAACCTTTATGAAGTTTATTAAAACTAAATTTTGACTCCACATTGCTCACACAGTTTTCATGAAGCTGTTTTACAAATAACCAAACTGCAAATTTTTGAAATACATAAAGTTTGCAGTGTGATGTGAGCTATAAAACTGCACAAGCTTTATTCAGGATAGTAACTGAAATAATTTAGTCTTAACATACTTTTTCCAAGTCTGAGTAGCAGATATAAGCACAATTACACTTTAGGTATAATAATTTTACAAAAAGCTTTTTCTAAACCTTAGTGTAACTGATCCGTATTCAGATTAGGGACTGGATGTGTTCATTGTTGTGTTTCGGAGGAGTGAAAACTTCACCTTCTGGAAGGAAATACTGAGATAATCGTGGCAGTTCCTCAGGAGCGCCTCACATTCTGGGAGGGACTTGTTATCAAGTGTGATTCCATTGATCTGCAGTAAAAAAGAAGAAAAAAGATGTTTGAAAGTGTCATCTTGACATCTGATTTTTGTTTTTTGGGGGAAAAAGAAAGGAAAAAAGATTCAGGAATGTATTAGAAACTAGAGATCTGTGATCAAGCTCACAAAAGCCTCCACTTTGCAATACTAGTTGCTTGCATGAATTATAAATCAGTGGGAGTAAATCTTTTATGGCGAAAGACCTGAATTACCAATCTGCTCAACCTCTGTAGAAGTAATTGGAGAAAAAAAAAAAAAAACAATCGTCTTGAAGAGTTCGGTCCAGAATTATTTTCCTTCATGCACATATTCACATTTTGTGTTTGCCCTACGTGAAGTTCTACTGAAAATCAATCAATGGGATTCAGAGAAGTTGCACTTACGAAGTCAGTAACACAGTGTGAAGCATCAATTAAATACAAAAGTTCAATTACCCCTTGAAAAATCTGGACCACAATTATTTTCCCTCATGCACTAAGGGAGGGGCAATATGAACTAAAATTAATATCAAGGTATTTTTTACTCTCAGTATTACTAGATTTGCACTATATAATCACTTTAAGCAAATGTTTAACCTGGACTGTTTTCATTTTCAAATCTGCTCATCCAAAGTTAAAATCTGGGTGAGAAACTTAACTGAAATTTTTTTACAGTTTTATAAGTTTTAAAGGTCAGTGGCTGCTAAGACCTTAAACGAGCTGGCAGGTTGGCTAGTTCTGTTTAACCATTCCATGACTACTTTGTGTTATTGCTAAAATTACTTGACAAGTTATGCCCATAAGAGAAGTATTTGAACAGGTGATTTGACTCACTAGAACAGAGATCATCTCAGTCTGTACCTCTGATCACAGCCCCAGCGCTGCATCACTGCATTCATTTTTTATACCCGCTTACTCTAATCAAGGGTCCCGGGGGGGCTAGGAGTCTATCTCATAGGGCGTGAGGCAGGGTACACCCTGGACAGGATGCCAGTCTGTCGCAGGGCCGCACACGCACGCACGCACACACATTAGGAATAAGCCCCACAAGAGAACACTCAATCAAAACTGGAGTCTTAAAATAAAAAGTGACAACACACCACTGGACACTAGAGGGAGAGAGAGGACAAGGACAGACACAGACTGAACCATGACAGACTGAACCATGACAGCCTTGGTTCAGCGTAGGAGGCTGGTTCCTCCTACGCTAGGGCGAGAGAGACACAGGTACAGACTGGCAAAACAGGAAGAAATCTGCCTGGTTTTTTGAGCGTGACTTCACACACAGGGACGTGGGGACTGTTGTTCATTTATTTACTGCTGTTGTGCTTTAATGTTGCTCAATTCTGTTTTGTTTTCCACACCCGAACTGCACATTACTGGTTGGTGTTGCACACTTTGATCCAAGTCAGATATATTATAAATTTATTGCCTAAAACACGTGTATTACAACTCAAGTACGTGAAATCATGCATTTATTACAGCTGCATTTCCTGAATTTTTGTTTTCTTACTGGCTGTCAAATTCCAGCTGATGTATATTACCTGCCTTCAATTACAGTGGTCGTTAGGCTTTTTGCAAGTTTTTTTTTTTTTTTTTCTTTTTTCCTGTCAGTGGAAAAAACAAACAAAAAACCTAACACTTGGGCTAAAAACAATTTATGATTTGAATTTTATGCAGCTAAAAATAAACATGCATAAAAATAAGTACAGAAGCAAATTAAGCAATTCCGCCAAAGGAGGAGGAGGGAACCAGCTCGCATCTGTATAGCCAATCAGAAGCACTCGGTGCAAAGAACTCTCCAGCCAATGAAATGAAGGAACTTGCTGTTGATTACCGTCCTCTTTATCCCTTGGATTGAGGCTAACCACCAGCCAGTTCCTTGACACGAACATTACATTCTTGTGAACAGCAGAGGGCACTAGTGGTCAGAGCCTGTGAACAGCAGCTGTATAGTTTAAAAGCGGAAGATTAAATTTGTTTTTATTATTTTTTTCTTTTCTTGTTTGTTTGGTTGTTTTTGTGGAAGCAGGATACTCACGGCTAACAGCCTGTCACCAACAGTCATAGATCCATCTCTGGCAGCCGGACTTCCTGGGGCCAAAGATGTGACAAAAATTCCACTTTCCAGGCCTATGCCACTTTCTGCAAAGTTAAACACAATTCAAATTAAGATTTAATTCTAATTTCTTAATTAACAAATATAGTAGCACTGATCTGCATTCTTGGATTATATGCAAGAGCTACTGGTATTGGTGATCATGTGGTCAGCTGGATTGTTAATGAAGAGCATTATTTTTCCAGCAGCTCTTACACTTGGTTGAGTTCGGAGTGAAAGCCCCCAAGCAGAGCCTCAGAACTACTCGTGCACGGCTCTGCGTGCTGCTTGGCATAGATCAGTCAGGAAAGGCCAATTAAACCCGTGCCAGTTCTGAGCATTTTCAGAAGATTAGCTGGACTCCCGCATGCTTCGTGCTTTGCTCAAGGCGACCAAGTGCAGGTTCGACGCACCTCAGCATTCAAAGAGTACGGAGTATACACCAAGTTCACCTGGAGTTGCATCCAGTTACACCACGCCTTTCCCAGGCCATTCTGAGCTGAGAGTAGGCAGGCCCAAGCGAGGTGGCTGGGAATCTATTAAGCTCTGGAAAAAAAATGACTTTTCCTGACTTCTTTTGTGTGGTGTGCCTTCTTGGCAGGACTTGTCATTAAAATTGGCCAAGTGAAAGCTGCTTCATGCTACATTCACACTAGCTGTAAGCTGCAATAGGTAAACCAGATGTTCCATTGTTTTCAATGTGAGAATGACAGAAAATTCCTCCTCCGCTGGCTGTGAGCATGGCAACTGCACAGCCAAAAACACTACCCAATGCTGTTTTATCTTGAATGATGAGGAAAAACAGACTGAGCTATAGACTACTTAAGTGCAGAGAGTCAACTGGTTTTAATCAGTTAACCACAGGGATGGGTATCATTAAGATTTTAATGGTATTACTACTGCTACTACTCTTCTCAGTACTGCTCATTGGTCCAATAGTTTAACAGCATTTTCTTTACTTTTAGGTGGAAAAAAAAAAATCAACTTAATAACAGAATTAATATTGCTTTATTTTCTATTAACAATTTAACATAAGCAATCAAGTGCAACCGCACTTCTGAGCATTTAATTCTCTCTGCCATTGTCAGTCCTGTGGCCAAGTACGAGCGAGCGAGAGAGAGAGAGAGCTGCCTCAGCCGGAAGCCCTTTTAATACCAGGTTTTGGTACCCATCCCAAGGCAAATATGAATAATTTGTGTCAGAAATGAAGTTATAGCATCATAAAAAGTTTCTTTTTAAGCAACCATCAGAGCCAGGACTTCCTGTTTTAATGCAACGTTGTATAAAATGCTAAAACTCTGTTGTATCTTTCAATTAAGTAAATTACACTCCATCTTGTGAACACTGGGTGTGTGTCTCATGTCATAATCACCCAACTGAAAGTGCAGACGACAGTAATTCTGCTATAATGACCTTTATGGGGGTTTTTCTCCCATCAACACGTGAAGTCAGCATGAAATCGGCTGAGGTGTGTAGCGTTTTAGCTTGACCCGTTACAGTACCAAAGGTCTAACAGCAATTTTACTGGAACTGACCTTTGTTTCCAGACAGGCTTATCTGGATTGGGGTGGCGACCCGTCCTCCTAGCGACTTCCTTCTGCGAACTACCATATTGATCACTCCCTCGCCGCTCTGTACCGCTTTGATCACTTGCTTCCTGTCCTTATTGGTCAAGTCCATGTCGTTAATTTTCAACAACCAGTCATTCACCCTATATAGAGAGCAGACTGAAGAATCAGTGGGTCCGATTTCCCCAACGGGATTTGCTACAAGTGTTTAAAGCATCCACGTTTGAATGCGGATGAGACTTACCTCAGCCTTCCTTCAGCAATACTTCCTTTGTCCACCTTACTAACAAATATTCCACAGTCTCCTGGTAAATAATGATCATTTACCCCTTCAGCAATATCAAACCCCAGTGCTTTCAAATCCATGTCCTGAAGGAAGACAAACCATGAAGAATACAACAATTTGATTTCACATCAGAATTTCTTTTAACTGAAAAAATGTAAGAAAATTAAAAGACGACAAAATGTTTTTTTTACTCTGTGCTTCTCAAATTCTACAACTTCCGTCTCCCATTCCATTGAGTCGGTGTCGATGGCGGAGTCATGGGAACTATGAGCCATCAACTGACGAAACCTTGCTTCTTGCTCCAACTGGTCTTCCACCTTTTCTCTGCAGAAGACATGAAAATGAGCATAACTTTGCAAAATAAATGTATAAATAAATATAAATTTATAATCCCCTTCAGGATCAACTCTGCCCTGATGGCAGTTCCTCCACTGCAAGAGCTACATTATTCAACAACTAATCTGAAACAGAGCATATTGTGATGGTCTTGTATCATTCCTGGAGTAAAACAGGATCATTGGGCTGAAATTTGAATATATTTTGATAAATGACTCACTTTAACTCTTTGAGTTCTCGAATAGCATCATTCTTCTGCTTTCTCAGATCGTCAAGATTTCTCAGGGCTTCTGCCAGGTCACTTACTGCTCGATCCCTTTCTCGCCTCAGGTTGTCACACAGCGTCCTGAGAAACATAAGCAAACCGTCTGTGTGCAGTAATCTACACAATAAACATTTCATCATTAGTCCGTGAGACCGAAGCCAATTTTGACATAATCGGACCGATAGTCCAAACTATACCTTTTTTGTAATCTTTATGATCAGACAAATAATGTGGTATACTTTTAAATATGACTGAAAGATTTTAAAATGTTGACCCCTGTAGAATTCTTCACTGACCTCCACCTGGCTGTAGCCGCCACCCTGGAATGGCTACCATACATTTTTGTGTTGGCCATGGTAGACTAAGGCTGGATTGTAAATATTGTTTGTCCCCTTAGGTGGTCCTGAAAACCTGCTTGGCCCATGGACTTGCATAACAAAAATGCCTTTCAGACATCTGAACAACATTTTGATGAGCATCCTCACCGTATGCTCTCCCTCTCAGCCACTATCTTGTCCCTCTCCTGAAAGGCCCAGTCTCGGCGACACTTTGCTACCTCCGCCTCCTGCAAGGCTTCCTTCAGCTCCAGAGATATGGCCTCATACTGCTTCCTCAAGATCTCAATCTCCTTGTTGGCACGTTCCATGTCCAGAGTAGCAGAGTCTTGTTTCTGGAGGAGGACAAAAGTAATTTATGCCAGTGATGGTTGATTTTAACCCTGGGGAAAGACTGTAACTGCACAGAATGTTTTAGGAACACTTTCAAGCCTGGGAGGTCAGTTCAGATCTTCACAACCCAATACATGCTTTTGGAATTTGTTGGTTTTTAACAAAGTATTGACATTATTGACAGAGACACCTGGAGAGGTGTGATTGGGAGGAACGGCCTCCCTGATCTAAACCCAAGTGGTGGTTTGTTGTTGGACTGCTGTGCCAGTCATGGATTATCCATAACGAACACCATGTTCGAACATAAGGATGCTCATAAGTGTACATGGTACCAGAGCACCCTAGGCCAAAGGTCAATGATCGATTTTGTGATCGTGTCATCTGATCTGAGGCTGCATGTTCTGGACACTCGGGTGAAGAGAGGGGCAGAGATGTCAACTGATCACCATCTACTGGTGAGTTGGATCAGAGGGTGGGGGAGGACTTTGGACAGACCTGGTAAGCCCAAACGGACAGTGCGGGTGAACTGGGAATGTCTGGAGGAGCCCACTGTCTGACAGATCTTCAACTCACACCTCCGGAGTTTTTCTGGCATCCCCAGACCCTGGAGATCTTTAAATCTTCTCTGAAAACTTATCTTTTCTACTTGGCATTCCACACCTGAGCAAGTTCAAGTTGTACATTTCATTCTTTGTTTTGTATTTTATTATTGTCTATCATTGTTTTTAGCTTTTCGACTTATTTGCTTGTTTTATAATATTTTAGCAACATTTTATTGTTCTGATTGATTTCTGTAATTTTACTATTGTTAATGACTGTTTCTAGTTTTTATTCTACCGGTCTACTTTTTATTTTGGGCGTGGCCTGGTGCCCACCTTTGTACAGCACTTTGGCCAACTGCTGCCGTTTTAAATGGGCTCTATAAATAGAGTTGAGTAGAGTTCTCTTCATGGATGCCAACATAGGTTATTAACTGTTGCTCAAGAGAAGGCGTGCACTGGTGTGTAAAGCATATGGACATACACACAACGTATAGAGCGCTCAGCAGGTGGCAGACAACATGTGCCACAGCTGTTCTAAGTCACTCACTGTACATTTTTGCTTCCCAAGCGCCATTACCAGTGCTGTATTTAATAAAACTGACTGTTTGTTTTTTTTTATTATTCAGCTGTATTTCAAAGTAAAACAACTGCACAGTACTAATAATTTTTTGACAATATCAAAGCAAACCGACAGTATAATCTGTTGA
>CABFOU010317832.1:0-12941 GCA_900660325.1 Opsanus beta | reverse complement strand
GTGAGAAAATGTACATCACAGAGAGAGAGAGAGAGATAGAAACCCAGGGCTGTAATTTATGCTGCACCTTTGACCCTGCACTTCTTGGCTGCACAATCAGACCTCCACCAGAGGAGACGCAGGGTGTAGCCGAGTGAGTCCAATCTTCCATTTTTTTTTTGTTGCGCGTGCATTTCTGCAGAGCAATTCAAACCGCCAAACTGCTGGAACCTACGTCCACAAAGTTTTATTTTTCCACTCCCTGTTCGGTCGCTCAGTGGATCATCCCCGGTGTCTGAACGGCTCCCGATGCTCAACGGGGGGGAAAGCAGTAATGAACAAATTAATCAGCCTGAGGGGAGCAAACCCGCACAAACTGCTCATTTAAAGACGCTTGTGCGCCATCCTGTTTACTCTCTGCAGGCCACCACCCACCCACCCACCCACACAGAATCACGAGCACAGTGATGTTTGTGCGCAGTGGGAGGATATCAGTTTTGCAAGGTCATCTGAAGTGTAAGCAACTGCGTGGTTAGGGCGTAGCAATGTATTTTCACACAAAAACGCATGGTTTGAATTACAAGGGATACTGGAAGGAGGGGGGTGTCAGATCCCCCCCACCCACTCCCCGTAATTGTAAATTTTGCAATATATTTTCCATATTAATGTGATTTCACACACCCCTAAAGTGGACCAAACCATTTCTTAAAGTTAGTTTGACCGTGTCTCGTCTGCCTGTCTCACTCCCGTCACTGCGGTGGTTCATTTAAAGCTACAGTGTGTAGGACTTAGTGTCATCTAGTGGTGAGGTTGCAGATTGCTTCATGCTGGTCGCTGGTCACAATACTGTTTACTTTCACATTTTCGTTTCTTTGTTGACGAGGATTCACGCTCTATAGCCTTCTCTTGTGATATGCAATATGTATGAGACTCCATTTCACAAAAAAACGAGGGTTATCAAACTTGTGAGCCTGCAGTAGCTACCAGTAGGCAGTGTATGGGTGAGCAACCAATCATTCCTCTTTTTTTCTTCAGTCTTCTAAATGCTAAAGAAGGGTAAGTATGTCCATTTTGGGTTACTGAGGCAACATGGTGGCCTCCATGAGGAGACCCCGATCCCATGTAGTTGTGAAGCGCTGGCTCTGAGTTCATGACAACGGAGTCATTGTTGCAAGTAACTATAAACGATTATTATACAATTATAATACACGGCCTAGTGGTTAAGCGGCAGGCTGGAGACCAGAGGATCCTCGGTTCAAACCTCCACCAGGCTGGAGAACCACTAAGGGCCCTTGGACAATGTCCTTAATCCTCCAGTTGCTCCCGGTGTGCAGTTGAGCGTCTTGCATGGCAGCACCCTGACATTAGTGTGTGTGAATGGGTGAATGTGAGGCATCGCTGTAAAGCGCTTTGAGCTTCTGATTCAGATGGAAAAGCACTATATAAATATAGTCCAAATGATAAATCCATAAATAGTCCCTGAATCATAAACACTGTAGCTTTATGTCTGTTGATTTATCTACACATCTGGGAATTCGGTGGTTTGACAGCGTTGGCAACCAAAGCGCAAACCACCAAATTCCTGGACGAGAGGCTTCATATTTGTAATCTAGACAAATGCTCCTTCCGTTTTACCAGCCTAATACAGCTGGGAGAGATGGGGCATCTTGGATTCACTATGGAAGTTTGGCAGCCAGGGGCAGGCAGGGGAAGTGAGGGAGTGGGCACTCCCCCCCCAACACACACACACACTACTACCACCACCACCACTGAGGATGCGTCCTGCTGGGTGGCACAGTCAAAGGGCCTGCCAGGTGGGAAGAACCACCCACTGAAACACCAGCGACGAGGCTGGGCAGTGGTGGCCGTCCTGAAGCAGGTAGCAGTTGCCTCTTGGTCAGCGCTGTGGAAGTGGGAAGAAATGTCCAATGAGGGTCCCGAGAATCGGAAAGAGATTGGACATCCACCCAGAAAGCATACCGCCGGCGAGAGCTCTCTGCCTCGTGTGCATCTGCTGAAAACTGGTGAATGTGGGAAGTTGTCTTAAGTCACTCATACATGCAACTTATAATTGAATCTCTTTAATACCCCTATTCCACAGGGCACCATTCTGTTGCGATCCCCACGACCTAGAAAAAGTGGAAAAATGGGATGAAACGGCTTACTCCAGCATTCCTCTTATCGGGCTGGCTTATAAAGTACAGACCTGGCAACTGGCTGGCTTATAAAGCCGATACCTGGCAACCCGCTTGAAAACGAAAGTAAAGCTGCGCCGGGCTGCGTTCTCAGCCAGAACTGCAACAAACACTGCTTTTGCTTCAAATTTTTACCCCGATGCAACACAATCAAACAAGATCAAACCGTACTCACTAGGACTACACCGTTTAAAGATGTTTGAACATGACTGAAGCTGTTAACACTACAAACACCCGGAAGTGACTGCGTCATGACGCCGATCTGGCAAATCGGGATGAAATTTTTGAACAGCTTCAAAACTGGTGCTGTTGATGGCCGTAAACACTGCGTATACCAAGTTTGTCCAAGAGTGTCAAAAGATGAATCAAGAAGTTACTGTGGTGCTTCAAAATGCGCGCCGATTTGCTATTCGGGATGAAACGGGAAGGAACGGTGCTCTGTGGAATATCAAGAGCGGTTCTTGCATGAGGCCCATTGTTTTAATGTGACTAAGTAGTTTAAGACAACATGATCTGTATTAGCTTGAGGAACAGGCAGACAACCAACCCCTTTAATGCTTCAGGAGTTACAACATTTGCGACATAGTTAACATTAGTTAGCTAATATATTCGGTAAGGCTTTAGCCTGCTTTAGCTAGCTAATGTTATTTTGTTAAACTGTAATGTAAGCCAAATGTTTGAAACCAGCTAACATTAGCATTCGATCGCTAGTTACATCAACCCACCACAGTATCCTCACCGATGACATGACCCCGCGCGCTAACACAGAGCGCCATCATTTTGTGGTATAAACCACAACAGTGCACAGAATGTCAGCGTTAGCAAAAACGATGTGACAAATAGGAATGATGGCCAAATAGTGCAGGTTGACAGATTGTGTACTTTCTAAGGGCGTCTTCGGTGGACAGTGTTGGGCCGAGCTCGACCGGATGTCCGTACCTCAAAATGGCGGCACTCTGTGCTATCGCGCGGGTCACGCATCAAAGGGAAGCACGCTAAGCACTTGCAACACTAATATTTACATGTTATTAAGTTATCGTCGCAATGCTAACATAGCCATGTTAGCAATTTAGCATCAGCATATATGACCGTGCACATTAGAGTATTGATGGTGCTAGCATCCTCATGTTCATATGAGCAATTTAGCATCATTGTACATGACCATGCATACGTACGTATATACTGTAATAATAATAATAATATAGGTCATTGCTAATAGTGCTAGCTCTGTGGATGTCAGCTAAAGGAATATGGGTGCATGCCTGTGAGGGCAAGTCAAGTCGCACTGCTGCATTCACGGCGTACACCAAATAAGATTATGGATCTGAAACGCACCTTTTTTTTTCTCTCTTTTTTTTTTAATAACTGTTCTTCCTGGCTCAGTCATGTGCCACAAGCTGCTGCCTGCACTATGTGCTGCAAATTTCTGTGTCCTCGTGATAGTGCTCGTTTGCATTTTAATCCGTCTCACCACCTGGACTGCCATGTCCACCTGCCGGCTCTGACTGTACGAGCATTTAGAGGGAGACGAATTACATTATCGCTCCTTGAGCTCCCTCAGCGCTGTCTTAGGTCTAAGCTGCGGAGAGTAATGGGTAAAAGCCTTGATATTATCTGCGGTGCTTCAACAATAAAATATTCTCCATGTGAGTTGGTTGAATGAAAATAAAGCCTGCAGAGGTTTTTTTGTTTTGTTTTTTTTTTTCAATCACCTCCGGGATGTGAAAAATATAAAAGTACTACATATGTATATTTATACTGTATATATGATGGCTGGTTTTTATCTTATTCCATATGTCCTCCCTCAGTTTTCCACCTACAATTGCCATTTTGTCCCATGTAGCTAGATCGGTTGAAGGTCCTTGGGACATATTGGTGGCACTGGGGTTTGTATGAAATGGGGATACACTGTACAGACAAGTAATAGAACTTCAAAATGCTGTCCTGTGTAGTGCCATAACCGCACAATAACTCTGCCCTAAAACCTGCGTAAAACCCCTTTGTAGTTTAGCTCGTAACTTGTAGTGTGCGACTGCTCTGGGCGCAAACCAAGTTGAAATTCTATCACTCAACTGACGTTTTAAACGTGTGTATTTGCTGATCTTTTAAGACAGAGCAACTAGGACAATGTGAGATCAGATGAAATCAGTAGTTCATTTAAGGGATCCTGTCATTTGGACAAACCAATCACATCAATGGTTGTGCACACAACAGCCTATCTAGTCAGGCAATATAAATAACAGGTACAACATTAAATATGTTGCAAGCCTCTCTGGTAAGATAGCAAAGGTAGAAGAGGTGCTGGTGTACAATTAGCCAAACCAACAGTCATTTGGCAACTGAATCTACACCATATATACACAGTAGGAGTACAACCAGTTAATAAATAGTGCCTGTATAAATTGTAGGGCTGCATCTGATGATTACTTACATCATCGATTAACCTGTCAATCAAATTCTCGATTAATGTATTTGTTGTTTGGTCCATAAAATGGTGAAAAATGGCGATTTGTGTTTCCCAAAGTACAAGACGACATTCTCAATCATGTTTTGTCCACAATCCAAAGACAGTTCAGTTTATTGTCAAAAGAAGGTAAAGAAACTAGAAAATAATTGGCATTCAAGTAGCATTTAGTAGAAGTCAGAGAATTTGAACTTGAAAAAGACTCAAAATAATTAATCGTCAAAATAGCTGGCGGTTAATCTGATCATCATTTAATGGTTGCAGCTCTATTCATTCATTTTCTATACCCACTTACTCCAATTAAGGGTCACGGGGAGAATTTACTCGACTGGGAATTTATTTATGATGTCACGCACATCTCGCGTGCATATAAGTGTTTGGAGGAAGAACTACATGGGTGGTAATAATGGTCTGCTACACCAGTGTGACTTGGACAGGATAAATGAAGCCCGTACACACCTCCCTCCATTGTGGAACTACCAATCAAGCTACGGCTAACAGGCAAACTTTAGTTTGGGTGTTTGATTAATGTATATTTTTTGCGAATTGGGTGGCGTAGTGAGTGGTTTGGGTGTATTAAAAATTATGACGGGTCCTATTGCCTCAGTATCTGTGGAGTAAAAGTGGAGATAATGTCACCAAGTCATTGACACCTGCTAATTAATGCTAATGGTGCTAACATACAAACTAAATAATACTAAAATTTCACTCAGCGTAAATGCTGGAGCACAGACTTCTTCAATGGTCCTAACGCTGCCTCTGCTAACAGGTGGCTTCCTGGATTGGGCGGCACACCAGGTGTCACTCAATGTGACCACGCCCCTACCTAATTTGGCACATCCACATGCTTCATTTTTCAGCACCGGAGTTTGGGGCTCGGTGACATATTTCGAGAGTATATGACGGTTATATCACAATTTCTGAGCACATAACAAAATCAAACCCTGCGATTATGTTTTCTAACAGAAATGAAAAATGAATTGTGCGCGTGAGAAACCCGGGGATCCACACAGACTCAACAGCAGAAACTGGTTCAAATTTGTTCATTTATTTGGAACCCTCCTCCAAATCATGTCTGTCATTTTTCCATTTCACAAAATATTTACAAAAAAAAGATACTTTAGGGAGTTTTTTTTCCTTATGTCGACTGTTGTAACAGCTCTTTTTAGGATGACAACCATTGCTTACATCTAGCGGCCCAGTCTTTAGAAAAAGTTCATGAAAAAGAAATCCTCGCACCCTTCTTTCATACGCTCTTAAACCGCATACAGTTGTTGTTGTTTTTTTTTTCCTCTGAGTGCTTAACAAAAATAAAACCCTCTTCCTCACATGCTTACAGCTGCAAACAGGAAGCCAAGAGCTTGTGTGCTTATTGAGAGGAAGTGACATCTTTGCCCTGCAGGAAGTACAATTACAGCATCATCAAATCCTCCAGAGGTCTGTCCAGTCTCGTCTTCGCATCTCTGCAAGTCTCTCTGGTTTATGTGTGAAAAACTACAGATGTACCGACTAACAAAGCCGCAGCAGTCACTAAACGGAAATGTTCTCTTCTCAGAACACGACTCTCCGTCCTGTCGGAAGTCCAGCAAGACGAGGAGGAGGAGGAGGAGGAGGGAGGAGGGAGGAGGGAGGGTGTGAGGAGGAGGGAGGGAATTCCCAAAACTCACGGAGAAGGAGGAGAGGGGGCGCTAAAGTCTCTTTGTGGGTCAGCAACTGTAGTCCAGGCATAACAAGGCGTCCACAAGTGCATTGTGGGTGTTCCACAAAGCGCGGAACTTGGAAGAGCATTTTTTTTTGTGTGTGTGTTCAAGCCGTACAATCCATCCCTGAACTCGGCAAAGAAAGAAGTGCCACAACAGGACAAAAAAAAGAAAGAAAGAAAGAACGAAAGTCCCCTTAAAAGGATCTATCAAACAAAGTCAGCCGGACAGAAAAACATGATGCTAATAACATAAGGCAACTGACCTCAGTACGAGTGAGTGGGAGGGTGATTACAGTATTATTACGAAACATAAGACGCTCCGGGACTGAAAGTGGAAAGCTAAACACTGCATGGTATTATCCCTGTTCCCTTTAGCCTCAGCCGCTGCTAATGTAAAAACTCTGAGAGATTTTTTAAAATTTCTTATTTAAAAAAAAAAAAGTCGGACTCATTTCCTCGTACTGACCGCTAAATGTCGGTACGAGTACCTGCGATGCTGCGCTGAGTTATTGGCTGTATATGCTTTTACTTATAATACACGACACGAAACACTGACGGAAATAAAAGAAAATAAAAGAGATCAACCCTGCCCCCGAATATGTGTCGTGTGAGTATAAACAGTGAGTTAAACGTGTGTATAACTGAGTTACATCTGAGCGCGCGGCTGTGTTTTTGTCCGCTTCGTGTGGTCTGTAGATGTGCGTGTCTGTGTGTGTGTGTGTGTGTGTGTGTGTGAATCCGCTATGTGTGTGTGTGTTAACTGGTGACGTAGTGCTTTGTGGATGGCTGCCCGTACAGCCCGTAGAAATCTGCGTGTCTGTGTGTCTGCGAGGCATCGATCCAGTCCCTCACTGCCAAACCCTGCATGGACGGACCCCCGGAGGCCAGGCCCGGGGGAGGGGGGAAGTCTTGGGTGCTGACCCAGGGGAAGGAGCCCGAGCGCGGGTACGGCGGGTGACTGCGGTGGCCTGATACGGACGGGACTCCGGAGCAGTAGCAGTTATCCATCGTACACACAAGGATCTTACGGCCACCGTATTGAGGCAGCACCGCCTGCTGGGAGGAGTGGGAGGAGCTACTTCCGCCCGGAGGAAAATGGGAGGAGCTGAAGACGGAGCCTGAATGGTGGTTCGTCAGGGAGCCGCTGCCGCTGCCCGACCCGCTGCCCTCGCTGATGTGAGGTGGGCCGCAGGGGCCCAGAGGCTGCTGATTGTTGGACTGGCCTTCTCCAGAAGCGGAGCTGGAACCCAGGTAGGGCTGCTTGGCTAGCGATGAGGAAGAAGATGAGGAAGAGGAGGAGTCCTTGAAACCTGGCGCGGCGGCTTTCCCGACATTCCCGTTTCCCTCTGGAAATGCAGTGGCGTGTTTCCGTTTCTCTGCGCCTGAGCCGGAGCTGTGACCGCTGGGATACGCAGGAACAGACTGCAGGAAGGTGGAGGGAGGGGTGAAGGGAGCTGGGAACAAAAAGCAAGGGACAAAAAAATTAAAAACACATTCCTGACCGTCACAACCTGGATCAAATGCACAATCAGGTCCATAAGTATTTGGACAGCAACACTGTGTGTTTTTGTAATTCTGCCTCTGTACATCACCACAAAGGAGGTGAAATAAAACAAAATGATTTCATTCACATCAATCATTAAGGAATACAAACAGTATGGAAAACCTGAGCGTAGTAGGCAGTTCTCAAAAACTGAGTGAGCGGCATGCAAGAAAGAGACTAATGAGGGAAGCCACCAATACACCTGTGACAACTCTGGAGGACTTATATGCTTCTGTGGATGTGTTTGGAGAAACTCTGCATAACGCAACTTCTGCCTGTTAACACCGCCAATCACATCTTCCTCCTGCTCAGGATGTTCATGCAAGAAAACTGATCAAATCTCGGCTCAAAAGTCTTTTTTGTGCCTTTTGGCAAACTGTCGCTGAATTTTCATGTCTTCTTTTACAGCACACTTAATCCCATCAGGTCTCAGCAGTGAAACAGAGTCGGTCCTGATGAGCGCTCAGCTGGGAGGTCGCTTGGGAAACACAAGCAGCTGTGTGCATGTTTCTCCAGGTCGGACCGGAGTTTCACCATGAGGGCATCCGGTGTAACGTTTGTGCCAAAGGCCAACGTGGATCTGATACAGATAGCTTCAGTCAGTCACTCTTCCACTGTCAAGGCAGCCTGTGCCAGATTATAAACTGAAACTTGTGTCCTGCTAATGTGCATCAGAAACTCAATGTCATTCCAAAGTATGTAGATGCGCAGCAGCCAATTTGACCCGTACTGTATTTTGCTGCTGCCAGAGGAGTTCCATTTGTTCTTTGAAAGAACAAGAGCCTTTTTTTCAGAAAATCCCTCTCTGTCTCCTACTCCACCACAAAACTGTGTGACTAGTGGCGCAACAGATAAAAGTTACACTATGCAGTTTCTCCAATCACAGCCACAGTCGTATGTAAGTACTTAATTGTGTCTTGATGGCTTCCCTCACTAGTCTCCTCCTTGCATAGTCACTAAGCTTTTGAGAACAGCCTCACAGTCCTCCAGACACATTTACCATAGAATACCATACTGTTTGTTAGGGATGTCACGGATCACAGAACTCATGGTTTGGATCAGACCACGTTTTTAAGTCATGGATAGGATCGTTTTTCAGATCAGCAAAAAACAAACAAAAAACCAAAGGGGTGAGGGGAGGATAAAAATATAACTCTGCTTTCCATTTTTAAAAGGTACTTAAAGAACAATGAAAGCAAGGTGCCCAATGTTTAAGACATGACTTAATAACTTCAAATTCTTTTTCAAAAAATAAGGATGCCGACATTGTCTGGTGAGAGGGTGGTAATAATAATAATAATAATAAGTTTATTTCTACAGCACTTTCAGGATAGATATACCACCCAGCAAAATTCAAGAAAAGTCATTTGCCGATCTCAATGATCTTATCGTGATCAGTGTGCACATTTCGTCCTCATCTTCCTGATATACCGGAATGATTATTTCCGTGCTGGGACAACAACATCGTTAAGCTTCGCAGGCTGACTCTAGCCGTGCGTGAGGCGGGCAGCAGAGACTGTCGGCTTTGAACACGCTCCATTTACGTGAACGCGCAGCTTTCTTTCTCCACTCACTCTTTGATTTTACTGACATCTGTATGGAGATTCACGCAGTTATTTCTTTGAAAACAAGTCCCCAGGACAATAAATCTGTACTTCACACGATTATTATTATTAGTTATTAGCACAGAATTATTTAAACTTTGCATTTAACTGCAGATCATATGTATGTCAAACTGTTGGGGGTCGGTCTGTATGGCTCATGGATCAGCGGTGACCTGTTACACTACGACTGTTTGTACTTCTTCATGACTGATGTAAATGAAGTCCAAGACATACTGAGTGAACTGGAAATGTTTATGTTTCCATCCACTGACTTCTCTCAAGAAAACTAGCTGTAAAAGTGATAATATGTGTTAACAATAATCTTTATATTTAGTCTGTCCAATTACTGAAAATGAAGGGACTGTGTAAAAACTGACAGTGCCTACTAAATGATGAATGTGACATTTTTGTTAAACCCCTTGAATTAAACCTGAAAGCTGATACTACAAACACATCTACTTGTTTCACTGGTGTGGTGCTGTAGAAGCAAAATCAGTTACGTCATGTCACTGTCCAAACACTTATGAACCCGATGATTGTGTTTCAGATCCCACCTTCCAGCGTTCTCCTCAAGCTCTTCTCTCTTTTGGAGATCTCAGAAAGGAACAGCTTTGAATTCAGGTTGCCGACTTTGTAAGGCGGGAGGCTGCTGCCCACACATGCCTGAGACCTGCAACGAGAGCCGAGAGACACAAAAGTCAAGATAAGAGGCCCACTTGGAAACATTACGCACACAACCAGCTGCCAAAAAAAATTACAACAACATCTCTCACCTGTCTGTGAGGATTTTGACAGGCTTGGTGTTTTTCATGAAGCTGAGTTCCTCCGCCTTACTGAAGGCCGTGTGGATGGAGCTCAGTAGCTTTTGGGCCTCGTGGCGCTGCTCTCCCAGAGCTAGAACCTGGGCGGCGTTGTCCTGGCAGAACCGGGCCTGAGCCCGATCCAGAGCCTCCAGTGTCCGACCGAGATCCTCTTCCAAGAGTTGGTGCATGCGCTGGTACTGCAGGCGCACCTCCTCTTTGAGCTCACACACCCTGTCCTGTTGGGGGACACACACACACAGACATGAGGCACGTCGACCCGCTCCGAATGTCCAAATGTTCTGTGACGCCGTAGAACCTGCGCAGAACGTACCTCCACCACACACTTATCAGAGTCCAGCTTACAAAGCTGTTCTTCAATCTCCTGCACTCTGTCCTCCACACGCTCCTGCTGCCGTAACAGGCTTTGCTGCAAGATGAGAAAGAAAGAAAGAAAGAAAGAAAGTTAAAAAAAAATTTCTGGTACTTTGATTAACATTTCCCAGTCACTTGCAAGTCAACTTTTGTGTTGTTTGGATGTTTTATAATTGTCATTATCATCTTTAACAGTTAACACGAATGTCCCAATCAGTTTCTTTGACCCAGATCCCGATCCGCATCATTTAATATAGTATCTGCCGATACTGAGCACTGACCGACAACTGTATTTTTTGAGAACAGTGATTCCCAAAGTGTAAGCCGCGGCCTCCTGATGGGCTGTGAAAATACTGCAGATGGGCCATGAGAGGTCGTTAAAAATGAATGAGTAATAAACTTAGAAATTACCCCCAAATATTTATGATTTTTTTTTAAATAATCCTAAATTATTTTATTCTTAATTTTTCCTCACCTAGTTTAACATAAAATATACATGGAAATACTTCATCTTTTTAATAAAATTAAAAAAGTAAATAAACATTTTGTATTTGGGACTTTGTAGCAGTATTTACTTCAGAGAAAGGTGGATGTGATGATTGTGGTGTTTTAATGCTGACCAATCGGCATCAGTAATGTTAGCTGTCGGAAGACGGATGAAAAGGTAGTAGTACACACTCCTGTCCAGTTAGTGGCAGTAATGCGCTAACAGGTTGCCAACCCCCAATAAACTCTACGGAAGAAGATGAGAAGGTAGCAGAAGAAGACAAAACTGCATAAACAAACAAAAATCTCCACAGACACGACAAGGAGTGAAGTGGCATCTGTCAAAACTAGGCTTGATGTGTATTTGAAGCAAAGCAGAGGATAGATGTTTTTGAGATGCTTTGGAAATGCAACACAATGCTGCAGTGCGATCATAAGAGCATACGCCTCCTGCAGCATCACGAACAACGACTGAAGGAACACACAAACACTAAATGAATGATGCTGTTAAATATCTGCACCTCCGCTTAGGTGCCCAGAAAACTAAAATAAAACAACTACTGGCGAGAGGTAAAAATGTAACAAACAAAACCTCAGAATGGTTTAATGTATAACAATACAACATAACAACTGTACTCTTGGAGATCATTTGGAGTTTGATTACATGATGTCTTCATTGTTATTTTTCAAGGGTACAGGAACAATTTTTTTGAATATGGAAATTGAGGCTGCAAGTCAGGCAGCTCCCTCTTTTGATACTTTTGAAAAATTCAGAAGTTGGCTTTTCCACGTGGCTGACAGGTACAGGGGGTTTATTTGCCACATGATTTGGAAATACAAGTAATTGTTGTTGTTATGAGCAGCAGGTCAAACACATATTGCAATCACAGACTGTAGATATACTGGACAAAATTTCTGAAGAGTGGGTTTGAAGCCCAAATGGGGAGGTTCCAAATATCCCCATATTGGCAGTGCCTGACTCCACTTAACTCCCAGTCAACCCAAAAATGGGTAAAGAGGTGGAGCATGGGTAAGACTGGCATGACCTGGGCGAGATGAATGAAACCCAAACGTGTACATCTTGTCGTTACCAAACAAGCTAAGGCTAACAACAGGCCAACTCTGGATACAGTGCATCTGGAAAGTATTCACAGCGCTTCACTTTTTCCACATTTTATGTTACAGCCTTATTCCAAAATGGATGAAATTCATTTTTCCCCCTCAAAATCCTACACACAACACCCCATAATGACAATGTGGAAAAAGTTTTTGGTTTTTTTTTAGATTTTTTGCAAATTTATTAAAAATAATAATAATAAAAAAACTAAGAAATCACAGCCTTTGCCATGATGCTTAAAATTGAGCTCAGGTGCATCCTGTTTCCACTGATCATCCTTGAGATGTTTCTACAGCTTAATTGGAGTCCACCTGGGGTAAATTCAGTTGATTGGACATGATTTGGAAAGACACACACCTGTCTACATATAAGGTGCCACAGTTGACAGTACATGTCAGCGCACAAACCAAGCATGAAGTCAAAGAAACTGTCTGTAGACCTCCGAGACAGGATTGTCTCAAGGCACAAATCTGGGGAAGGGTACAGAAACATTTCTGTTGCTTTGAAGGTCCCAGTGAGTACAGTGGCCTCCATCATCCATAAATGGAAGAAGTTCAGATCCACCAGGACTCTTCCTAGAGCTGGCCGCCCGTCTAAACTGAGCAATTGGGGGAGAAGGGCGTTAGTCAGAGAGGTGACCAAGAACCCGATGGTCACTCTGTCAGAGATCCAGCAT
>CABFOU010317772.1:0-10240 GCA_900660325.1 Opsanus beta | reverse complement strand
CATCGTTGGCAGCGCGGAGGCGTAGGGGTCGCCTGTCGGAGAGTTGCTTTGCCATCAATCAGCTATGCACCCCCCCCATCCCCATGGCTGGGGTCTGTTGCAGGCCCGCCCTGACGGACCTTCATCCCCCACAAACGCAGACCTGTAAGGCACCGTTGCCTCACAGCAAGAAGGTCCCAGTTTCGCTTCCCACCTGGTTCTTTCAGTGTGGAGTTTGCATGTTCTCCCCATGTTCATGTGGGTTCCTTCCAGGTGCTCTGGCTTCCTCAAACTTCCAATGACATGCAGGTTAGGTGAATTAGAAACTTTAAATTGACCGTAGGTGTGAAATGTGTTTGTCTACCTATACGGGGCCCATCGATAGACTGGAATCCTGCCTAGAGCGTACCCCACCTCTTGCCCAGTGGCCGCTGGGATAGGCTCCAGCTCCCCCGTGACCCTTAATTAATTGGAATAAGCAGGTATAGAAAATGAATGAAAAGCCATCTGCCTTTTGCATTGTATTACCATAAACAAACTGAAGTGCAAAATCTGCTGTCTGACCATCAACAGTTACTGAGATCTAGTCTTGATCGTCCAGCTGGCCCCTCTAACCCTGCCTTCTCCAACAAGGGCCTGGCTTCACCGTACTGGCTGTCAGGTATGAATTTCGTAACCTGAACTTCAGCTGATGATTGGCTGAGAGCTCTTACATCATCAGTGCAACCTAGTTGTTGCACAAGTATTCACTGTTATTGGGTGTTGTGTCACCAAATTCACATCAACCATCATACAGACCTGGTGTTTTTACTGCTTCACTTGCAAGTATATCGAGATAAACTCTCTGTTCTCCATGTATTTCTGTGGATTGTCGCCTTCTTGACACGGTTCGACGGATTGCGTTCGCCAGTTCCATTGTAAACAAATGTACATGGAGAGTGAGGGGAGAGGGCCGGCAGTGAGTTTTTGCGACAGTTTTGTGACATACGTACTCCTGAGCTGTAGGGGGAGCTCCATAGAGAAGAATGCGGTAAAAAAAAAAAAACTGACAAAACAGCAAAAAGCTGACCAGAGTTGCACAGTTCCTCTTTAAAACAAAACCAACTTGAAGGCTTGCAGCTGTTAAGACATGTAACAGTCATGCAACTGGGACACAGCACACTCTGGTGGTCACACTCGAAAGCCATGTGCGTCACTGACTCCTGAGGCAGGGGAGATCTCCCAGACTGAGGGAAAGTCTGACGTGATCCAAGCTGCGTAACAGACGAATTTTGTAATTTTTGACCATTTTTTTTACTATGGTAACGCTTCAGTTTCTGACAAGTGTCCCATTAGAGACCATGGAATCTTGCTAACAATTTGACACAAAAATTAAGATCAGCAGTTCTGTGGAAACACATCATGGAAGCACAACAGGTGCATCACTGTGCGCTTTACCTTTTGCATCCCAGTCAATTCCCAGCCACACCCGATTAGTGATGAGCGGGTTATCAGACACATACTGTGTCACAAAGTCATTCTCTTCTTTGGTGTTTATAGTCAACACTTTGGCACCTGTGAGGAGGGATAAAAAAAAAAAAAATAGGGGAGAACATTAATAATTCGTACAGCAGGTGTTTGGTTGAGGAGACGAGCGCTGCCCGTGCTCACCTATCCTCTGACAGATGCTCCTGGCCTGCTCCCTGCTGTAGACACTGTAGTTGTAGAAGCTGTTGTCAAAGACATAACAGTGATCCTCATGCTGCACCCACGTGGACACACCGCTGATCTGAGGACAGTTATTTTTCTGTGGGACGACCTGTAGTTTGGCTCCTGATGTGCAGAGACAAATGTGAAATAGTCAAAACCACACCAGGCTGATGCTGAAGAACGGTACGCTGTGCCCTCATGGCTGAGGCTGGAAGTTTACATACACCTTGGCTAAAAACCTGAACACAAATTCTCCCAGCTGTGTTAAATCAATAAGAATGTGTTGTTTATTTCAATATAAACACGCACCCAGCACACACGCGTCAACCACACATGTAGGGGGCGTGTGTGTGCTGGGGGCATGTATAAATGCTAGACCAATCTGAATCGGCAGTGAGGATCCAAGGAGTCGCATCCAAAAACACAGATTCGCCAGGAATCTTCCACACACACAGTCGTCTGCCCTCATTGCTACTGGCGGCGACTGAACAGCGGGACGCCCCGCTGAGCGTCAAGGCACGTAACACGCGATCGCACAGTCCAGACAGTACGTCACGTGAAGCATTAGGTGATTGGCAGGGCACATGCGTGAACCAGTGTGGTAACCTGATAGACCTAATATGGAGAGAGGAAAGGCATGAGGCTGAATTATCTGATGGCTGCGCTGCTTGTGCCTGACGCCGTTTCATCTGTTGGTCCATGTACATGCACGGCAGTATTGCCATGATCCGGGGTACCTGGTGTTCATGACAGCAACAGCACGTCTTAACACACACAGCAGCAGCCAGCGCACAGTCCCCCCTCCTCTCCACTCTCTCGACTTCCAGGGATCTTCCACACACAATTGTCTGCCCTCATCACTACCGGTGGCAGCCGGACGCCCTGCTGACCACACGGGTTCACGCATGAGCAGTAGAGCGATCAGATGATGTGTGCACGCACAGACACGCGCAGCGGGGTGTGTGGATGATCCAGTCACACGCACGCACCGTGGTTCGGTCAGCTGTTTGACGCATACACACACACACACATGCAGCCAAGCGATTGTGTCATTCAAGCCCCATAGCCTGGCACCATGCGATCGTGTGATCCAAGCTCCACAGCCTGGTACTGTGCGGCTGGCTGGATGGCACGTTGCGCCACCGGACCCCGCTCATATGGACTACTCATTTCAAAGTGGACTAAGCATTTGGCCACAGAACGTGGCTGCTTATGCCATCTGACGTGGCCCCTAGGATCACAGCAATCAGATCACACTCTTCAGCCTTCCTGCTCTGCACAATTTAATGGGACACGCATCTGGAACCGTTCCAAAGGTGATTATGTATTTATCTGTACATTGTCATGCCTTGGTAAAACAGTTACATGTCATCCCTCTTAATGAGTTAGATGATTTAGCTGTCATTATATGTCTATAACACCTGTGACACGTGGTGCCACTGAGACGCATTGAGTCTGTGGCCCTGTGCCTGTGGCTCTGCGGCTGTACGATGCATTGGGCAGCACTGTTTTCGATTCATTACTGGTCATTCGTGTTTGCAGTCAAACTGCAACCCAACCGCTGTTCGAACTGTGCAACCTGGCCGACTACAGCTTGAATATCCATTCGTGCGGCAGTTGGTGTCATTCGTGCTGTAGTGTGACGGGGAGGTGCGTGCAGGCACGGTGGCAACATATGACATTTTGAATTCCCCCACAAATGTTATCCGACTGCTTCGAATTGTGTACGAATGCTATATGAATGTAATGAACTGCAAATCAACTGCCAAATGAATATTTCGACTCATTCAATTAGCAGTACATCTGCACCACAATTGCCAGACAAATAAATTGACTCATTCAATTAGCGGTACGACTGCGCATCAACCGCTGTTCGATTGGTTTTCCACCATGACCGCAACACGAGTTAGGTCTGCATTTGCCCTGGTGCATGACTGTGCTGACTGCTGTGAGACTGCTGTACGAGGATTTGGATTGCAACTTGAATTTGCCTGATTGCAGTTCGAATCTTCATTCGTGCTCCAGTATGACTGGGGTCTAAAACTTGATCAAAACTTCCAACGAAACAATGATCCCAAACATATGCAAAGAAAAATGACACCTCATTGTGTGTGGGGATTAAAAACATCTACAGCCACAAGATGGGACATGCTTGACAAGCTGCTCTTACACACTGATCTGAATGAGGTACTGGCTGATCCACACTCTGGAGCAGCAGGTGGTGGTCATGCACCATTCCAATCAGTGTAAAACAAGAAGAAGATCTGAATGAGAAGGACGTGTTGGGTCTTGGAGAATGAGTGAAAGTAATAAACCATGATCTCAAACTGAAAGAACACACTCGGCGAAACTGGCTAATCGGTGTCTTGGATCGAGCAATCTCTCTTATAAAGAGAAGGCATAACTGTCATACTACTCAGCACTCCACTTTTTGCACTTTGTGGGACAACCAGAACAGCAACGAGGAGGATGGCTAGGCTCAGGTAAGGCTAACTATAATGTTTTAAAATGTATAATCAAAACATTTATTTATATTTAGTGAGGTAAAGGTGGACACATTTAGCTCTTTCTTGATGTTTTCATGTGCTCAGTGGCGACAAGAAGCAGTTTACTCTTGAATTCTTTGTGCCTTGTACAATAGTATTAATTAGCTAGTTAAGTTCTGTTTACTAACGCAGTGTTTTAGTTATAAATACATAAATATTGTGTCAATTAAATTCAGTCTGCTTCCTGTTGCATGAAGCAGTATCACCAAGTTTCAAAAATAAATGTTACGTATAGGCCAATGACATTTGTACATTTTTTTTTCTTCATGGCATATTTTTGGACAGATGTGACTAATACTAATACTAATAATATGCGACAAAGTCCAGAAAATACGCTATATTCCAAGCATACCTTTGTGCCCAACAGATACAGAATTTCGCATTCAGCTAAGAACTGCAGTTTGCTGTCCATCTTCATTTTGCAATCGCAATGATGAAATCTCAAGGACAAACCAAAGTAGTTGGGCTGAACCTGGATAACGCTTCAGTACATTGGCTGCTCTAGAATGAGTTCACCCGATAACCTGCTCACATTTTTGAAAGAAAGTGTAACAAAAATATTGTACATAAACACGCTTTGACATAATTTATTAGCATTTTTATTTTAAATATCAATCCATGTAGTATGGATCAAAAGTATAATGTTTTGAAGCGATGGCTAGTCAACACTCTAGTTTGAGATAAAAACATAGAAATAAGAGACACTAATTGATTTCAGACAAGTTGTTTGGTGTTTGGGCAAAAGTGTTTAAGCTACATGTATGCAAACCTATGGTATAATTGTGGGTGTGTGTCTCACTCTGTGTGGGGGTGGTGATGGTGGTGGTATAGCAGATGGCTCCTTCCACCAAGTTGTGGCAGTTGGTTCTGACCCAGCTGCCAGCAGGAGACACAAAAACACAGCCGGGCTGTTGCTCATCAGAAATGGCGGACTGGTTGTCGTACGGCGTTCCATCAGACCACTCGTAGAATGGGCCACTAACCTGCAACGAGTTGGAGTGACATATTAGCACTTAGTCACATTAGGCGTGGTTTGGCAAGTGAAATCAGACACACTTAGAATTAAACTCATTGTTTTAATGCACAAATAAAAAAAGGTTTAAACTCAAAAGCACACAAAAGATTTTTACGTATTGGTTGGATAGTCCAAGCCAAAGAGGGAAGCCATCTGTTTTGGCAAGCAGCTCCACATGTGCATGGTGCTGGACGTCATGCACACTTGCGAGATGTCCTCCACTCTGGTCGCATGCTTCTAGTGCCTGGAACCAGTTCAGCTTCTGGCGTACCACCTGATACTTTATGTTCCCATAGTGTAGTAAATCATCAGATGACTGGTTGTAGTTCTTTTGTGGCTCTTGGAAGGGAAGCATTAGATAAAGTTTAAAAGGTGCACTGTGAAAACAACAACAGTGGAAGAAGTGCATGTAAAGTAGGATGGACCAACCGTTGTCCAGTTTGCAGACAATAATGGCTCTTCTTTGGAATGTGAAGAAATGGCGTTTGTTGGTGATGAGCTCCCAGATGCCTTCAGCGTTGAGACCAGCCATGAACTCTCCTTCCACATCTGGTCTTCCATTTCTCCAGTTGGAATACTGGACATATGTTCCATCAAACCATTTCATCTGTTTATCTAGAGCAGAGCAAAGTCACTGTAAACTTTGGTAATCTCCCAACTGCAAACGCTTGACAGTCACCACTGTGACAACTTAAGGCAATATACAGTCCTGGTTAGAAATAGTGGCACCTGTGAATTTAGAATTTAAAACATCTTCATATATAAATGTAAATGACTGGATTTTGTATAATTATAATAAATGTCCAAAGTTGTTGATCATTGACAATGTTTTTATACAATGAAATAAAATAAAAAATACACACAGAAAAAGTACAGTCAATATGGTTATTGTGACAGTTACAATAAATTATCACTTTTATAGCCAGTTTTCTTTAGACAAGTCAGGGGATGGATACATGAACATTTCCAAGTCACTGAATATGTCTGGGACTTCAGTCACATTAATTAAGGGGAACTCCTGTATTATTCCAACTGGGCTCTATTTTTAAATGCGAGTTCATCATTTCACTCAGAACAAAAAAACAATTTTCATCAGTGCAGTTGATTTTAGAATGCTAAAAAAACATCACGGAGTATTAGGGGTGGGGGAACAAATCCATTCTTAGACGCATCATGATGCGGATATGGACATTTTTTAATTGATTCACAAATGTCAATAATTGTTTTTCTAAATGTTAATTGATATTGTAATGTTGACGGAATGCAAAAGGCAGAACTCAGAAGTGTCAACCCTAAAATGTAATAGGCTCATCTACTCCTCAGGGGGTACATGTGGCGTGAGTACAAAGTATTTATGGTGTATTGTTACGGAGTCGTCAAGTATGCAGTGCCCAATCAGAGTTTAGATATTGATATAGTTGACAAACCAAGATCGTCACTGAAGAGCCCCAACCACACAAACTGGGCCAGGTCTTTCAAGGGTACGAGTTGCTTGGTGACAAATTCATTCTCCTCTGCATTTCGGATAGTCAGGATATTGGCATTTTCATCTGAAACAAAGGCATCGTCATTATCGTCAATTCTCTCCTGAAGTCTGCTGTTTGTCACTGGCAAACATCCCGTCAAAATCTCACCAAGTTTCCTGCAGGTATCGTGAACACGTCCTTTGTTAAACTGTTCCCATCGGGAGGTGACCAGCTGGAAGGAATAACAGTTTCTCCTGTAGGGGATCCAGACGGGACCATTGATTTTATGAGGGCATTTTACGGCAGCATCTTCTGGGGCAGTGATGATCACTTCTGATAGAAAGACAACATAAATTTAGTGGGCTTCAAAAGGACGAGTCAAAGTTTCTTAAAAACATAATGTTACACCTACAATCAGGTTTTTAAGTATTTGGCTGGTGACAATTTTTGTAACGTTGCCTCTGTACATCAACACAATGAAGACTGAATGAAACGGTGAACATGTGCTTGTAGTGTAGCATGTTAGCTGTAATTCAAAGGGTTTAACAAAAATATTGCATGAACTATTTAGTTCATTTCGGTACCACTTAAGGGGACTAAACAGTCCCTACAATTCAGCCTCAGTATACCATGGCCTACACCATAAAATGTATGGTGGCCATCCCAGAGTGGCAGCTATAGCCAGGTAGGGATCAGTGAAGGATTACACAGGGGTCAACATTTAAAAATATCAGTGTGCACATTTTGCATGAGAGCCAAGTTGTAGCTGAGTTGGTGCAGGAATACAAGAGTACATTTGCAGCTCTTCATCAGTATACCCTGGTTCAAATAAATATGGACAAGCAACAAATTCAAATGGCTCATCTGTATGTTAAAAAATGGCTAAATACACAGACATGACTTTGTAAATAGACTGTACAACTTCTGCTTTGTTGGTAAACCGGAAGAAAACGTTTCATAATAGTTCCCCTTGAAGATATCTTGTTAACATACATACAAGCAAACCTTACTGTATAGAGAACAAAGCGATCACAAGACCGTATGCTTCGGACGGCGTTGTGAGTAACCTCTACGGCAAGATTTAAAGATCAGTAATCAGGATCTAAGATGAGCAATTAGGATCAAAGTGAAGGATCAAAGCTTGATGATCAGGTTCAAACATCAGAAATCAGGATCCAAGGTCAGGTTCAAAGATCAACAAGCGAAGATGGTTGATCAGGAACAACTATTAGGATCACAGGCCAGCAATCAAGCTGAACAATCAAGACCAAATTTCAGCAATCAGGACCTAGAAATATTAGAGGAGAGATCAATGAAATAAACCCCTCACAATTACCAAAAAAGATAAAAGGAATATATGTCAACACAGATGTAAACAGACTGTTGGTTGTTGGGGAAGGTATGTGCTTTCTGAGTGGTCTTCTTGTTTCTCCCGTAAACTCGTTCTTCCAATGAACTCAAAACTCAGTAATCCTGACTTGGACGGCATGTTGGCTCAGTGTTTAACACTCTTGGCCCACAGCAAAAAGGTTCAGGGCTTGATTCCATCTATGCCCAGTTCCTTTGTGTGTGGAGTTTGGATGTCCTCCTCGTGTCTTCGTGGGTTACCTCCAGGCGCGCCATTCTCTGCCCACTAATAAAAACATGCACATTAGACACTGACCAAAGCAGCGTTTCTAGATCTGGAGTTGGTCCCTGGGTGCCAGACTGAGGTTGCCCACTGCCCCTAGTGGTTAGATTGTGTCTAACCATATTCAGGATGGGTTAAGTGCAGAGGACAAATTTCACTGTGTGTACAATGACAAAGGCATTTTTTTTCTTCTTCTTCTTGAACAACAGTTATTGTCTCGTTTTTACAGCATCGCAAAGCTGTTGTTTCATTCGATAGTTTCTTCCATCTGTTTGTGACTGTAAATGATTTACGATCACAGCTGTATCATTTCATTAAGACAGAACCAACAGCTGTCTGAGCTTCTGAGTCCATTAAAACAAATACAGATGTTGTCTAGATGCACCTCTGATGTCACTCTTCCTGACTGGACCATTTTCTCAGCAGAGATCACGTACACAAGAATTTCCACCACAAACACGAACCAGGATTGGCAACCGTGCACAAGGACGTACAACAACCTGCTAGTGCGTACTCCGTATCACCGCTCACCATGTGGTTTATGGCAGATGGCGCCTCCGAGTTGATCCTGACACTCGGTGGCCTTCCAGAATCCATCAGTGTCCAAGTAGACGCAGGAGCCGCTGGTGGCTTCAGAAGACCAGCGACTGAACACGGTGTGACTGTGGTCGGTCCAGCGGTAGTGGATCCCATCCTGATAAACACACACCAAAAAAGACATGCAAATTATGCATTAAAAAAATAAATAAATAAAAAAAAAAAATCACAGAAATAATCTAATATTACACCAAAAAAAACAGCTTTTGTTTGGCAGACTCACATCTTCGCTGAACAGGCCGATCCACATCGGTGTGCGTGCACGGTTTACGTGCACAGTGAGAGTCGCCTGCAAGAGCATATCGGTCACGCTCACCAGATCCATGTTCCTATTCTTGCACTGTTCTAAGGCCTCGATCCAAGTGAGATTGTTGAGAAGCAGGACGACGGTGTGATTATTGACGTCGAAGGGCTGTAACACAACGCTGGGTTCCTCCACCTTATCTGACGTGACAGAAAACACTCACCTGAAGTCTTAAAACAGTAACATTTGTCATGTCTAATCACACCATAAATCCACTAAACATTTCTTCTGTAATTTTATACAAGTGGATCTTCAAAACAACTATTAAAATCGGTCCTGATTGACTTTCGCCTCCCTCAGAGGAACTGTGCAACAATCTCTTGGTTTGTCAAAAAGTTATGGACAGAAACTGGATTTTGTATAAATTTATATTTAATATCCAATTTCTTTCATTTCCAAGCCCTAGGTCTGGTGGACTGCTGCTTATTTTAATGATTAATTTTATTTATTATTACCTCCACCAACCAAGTTGCAGGAGGTTTCGTTTTTGCCCCTGTTTGTTTGTTTGTGAACACCCTGGAGCCCACAATTTTTCATATACCATTATGAAATTTGTACTGAAGATTCATATCCTGATAGGCAAGAACTGATTCAATTTTCAAGGTCAAAGTCAGGAAAAATCTTGGAAAATTGAAAAAATCCCTATCCTTTAACATTGAACGATTTTTCATAAATTCATAACTGTCAAAAAAGATCGAATTTCTTTCATATTTGTGAGCGTTCTGTAGGATGGTATCCTTTATTGACTGACAAAGTTTGATCTGGATCTGATCCAGATTACAGATTTTGTGGCCATTTAAATTTAACATTGAAAACCCCATTTAATGTATATTTTACATTATATCTTAATCAAACATGCCCCAATCACTCTCATTTTTTTGTTATGGATTTACCTACACCACCAAAATTGGATGGAGTTTCCAATTTTATGCCTGTTTGTCTGTCTTCCAGTTATCAGTCAGAAACCAAGTGCCAAAAAGCAATGACAAATTGTGCACAGCAGAGAAAACCAAT
>CABFOU010317697.1:0-10070 GCA_900660325.1 Opsanus beta | reverse complement strand
GATTGAACATCTCTGGAGAGATCTGAAAATGTCTGTGCACCGATGCTCCCCATCCAACCTGATGGAGCTTGAGAGATGCTGCAAAGAGGAATGGGCAAAACTGCCCAAAGATAGGTGCGCCAAGCTTGTGGCATCATATTCAAGAATACCTGAGGCTGTAATTGCTGCCAAAGGTGCATCAACAAAGTATTTAGCAAAGGCTGTGAATACATGTGATTTCTTAGTTTTAATAATGTCCTGGGTATGACGTTAAACTGCAACCGCAGGTTGTAGAGAGGTAGCACCTTACCTCAGCAAGGGCCCTTTGGCTAAGGAACACGTCCAGGCTGATAGATCTGGTCCTCCTACATACCTGTATGGTACTTCCCATGGTGCCTAGTATAGCCAACACATTGGGATAAGAGAAGGAAACTCTGATTTCAAACCCCCTGCTGCCTTGTAGGTCGCTGTCACTGCGACAAAGGCTAGGAGAAGGATCACTCTGAGTACAAAACCACCTGCTGCCTTGTAGATCAATGCCTCGTTAGGTAAAGGATAGGAGAAGGTAACTCTGAATTCAAATCCCCGGGCATAGCCTACCCAGCTGTCAGGGTAGTTTTCAGCGGTTCCTATCTGTCGACTCGACATCGGTTCCGGCACTTGTCAGCATTGTATGGACCGGTATGGGTAATTGGCAGTTCTGGTGTCATTCTGGCACCAGTTCCAGCAACCAGCAGGCCTGTCGGTCAACTCGGCAGTAGGTCTGGCACACTGCAACAGGAAATTTCTGCAGTCGTCTCAGCTATGCTGTGCCACTGAGCAACAGGATTTTCTGCCAAGGGACACTATTGAGCACCGGTTAGTGTCGTCATCATATGGTGCAGCCTCACATTTTATGGAAACAGACAATCAAAATTTCACAGATCAAGCTACCGCATCCGGGGTAACCGATGCGCCACATGGTACGGCTGTGGTGAAAAAGATGCGAAATCCGTGCAAGACGACAACGGCGTTAACTCTTGGTGCATGGGATGTATGAACAACCAATGATTGTGCTGACTCAGTAAGACCAGAACGAGCCACAGCGATTATCTGTAGAGAACTTGAAAAAGCGTGTATCGACATTTGCGCACACAGTGAAGTGCGACGGCCAGGTGCTGGTAATGTTATCGAAAGAAGCCACACAATTTTCTGGAGTGGTGGAGAAAAGAAAGAAGCCGGTGTAGGCTTCGTAATTAACAACAAATTACCCTCTCATGGAATGAACCCACTCCCAATTAATGACAGACTCATGACCCTGCGGTTACAACTCAAAAGTGGTGCTCACTTAACACTTATCAGTGCGTATGGACCCACGTTGCAAAGAACACAGGAAGAAAAAGAACTACAAGAAGTTGGGAGATTGCGTAGACAGTGCAAAAGATGACAACATTATCATCCTTGGTGACCTTGGTTGATCATTTTGGTGATCAACCAAAATCAAAGTTTATAACCAATGTTTGATGCCCTTACTACTTTACGGCTGCGAAACTTGAACTCTCTATTACCACCAAATTAGACAGCTACGTTACTGTTCAACAGCGTCATCTGAGAAGAATTTTGAAAATTAAATGGGATGATTACATTAGTAACGAAGAAGTGTTATCTGTTATCTGCGTTGGCTAGGCCATGCATCCAGAATGGAAAATGAGAGGCCAGTAAAAGCCCTAATGTATAGTGAACTAACGGAAGGGACGCGCCCAATTGGACGCCCCAAGCTTAGATATAAAGATACATGCAAAAGCGCTCTAAAATGTGGAGAGGTGCTGGATGAATGGTGAAGGATCAAAGAAGATCAACCAGTATGGAGGACAACAATACAGAAAATCTGTGAAAAATTTAACCAGAAAAGAGTCAGTGCATATGTGAAAAGAAAGGAGAAGAGAAAGAAGAAAGCAGCACCAATTGAAACCAACTAATCTTTTTACGAACTTTACTATTTCTATTGTACAAATACTGTGTTCATCTCTTGTTTCTGTTCAATGTGTTCCGCCCGTTTCGGGTTAAGGCATATATAGTGCACAAAATATGAAGTGTACACAGTCCAATACTGTACACACACTATTATCAAATCACATAATTCAGCTCAATTCCAATTATTTATATGGCACAAAATCACAACATAGCTCACATAGAGTTTCAAAGCATGCAAAAATACAGTTAAAAAAGAAGCTGTTTCTATTGCAGTAGGTATTATGTATATTAAAGTAGACATACATACACCAGTGTGAAAAAATGTTGGATTTTTGCATTGAGGTCCTTTTGTTGTAGTCATTTTTCTTACAAAAGGCCATAAACAGTGATTGAAACCTAAAAATAATTAATAAAATGCACCATCTTGCTATGAGTTAAAGTCCTAGTGCTTATTCCTGGATTCTGTAGCATGAAAATCTACAACTCCCCCATGGACAAGACATAAGTACAATGCAGGTTGCTTCTCAAGTCAAGGTTGATACCCTGTTCCAGCTGGGAGGACTGAGACAATGCAGGTGCAATGTCTAGTCCAAAGACACAGGTAGCGTCATTGGGAATCAAACCCAGGTTTACAAATTGGTCGCCCAGCACCCTATCCCACTGATCTACCTGCACGACACTACAAGGGTCAGTTGCTGCGAGGGCCAGTTGATAAGTTCATAATCTAACTGTGATGCCTTGTGGGGCGAGCCCATTTTTTTTTTCCTTTGAAGTCTGACAGTGTTGCAGCGCTCAGATCCCTTTGACTGAGCAGCCAAGAAGTAAGAGCAGTATGACATCATCACCTCTCCCAGCCAAAAGGATTTATTTATTTTTTACCCTTTAGTCCACCAACGCTGCAGGTCCATCTGTCAGATGGATTGTATTGGAAAAACTGTCATTTGGTGCACATTTTGGACACTATTTCACATTTGAAACTCTTGAATTAAATTATTTAGGCACTATTGTATTTACTGTGACCACAAACTTTGTTCTCATGGATTTTTTTTAATGTAATTTTAATGCAAAAAAAACAACAACAAAAACGCCCTTATTTTGGCTACCATCTTGAATATCTGGCTTCAGACCAGTTTGTATTTTTTGGGGACCATCCTGACTGTGTTTTGTGGTCACCTATGTAATGTTAAAAAAGTTATTTTGGTTTATTTCTTTGGAGGTGCAGAGGCGGGGTGATCCTAGCTTTCCCTACATACAATCATCCTCATATTAATGTGCACCGTCATGCAGAATTGTAAGTTCTTTCATATATTTGTTTGTGAGTTGTTGTGTTAACAATCTTTCTCATACTGAGTGACTCATTGTGGGTGTCGGTTTCATCTTAAAGGCAGGGAATGAAGCAACATAATGAATAAAAGAAAGAATCTGCACAACCACCAGCTGTTAAGAGTGAAAACTTTATTCTTACTCAGTTCCCATCAATGTGTAAACATGAAAAAACAAAAAGAGTCTATGGAAGGCACGCACGCACGCAATGAGAGAGTGGCGCTCTGTCATTGTGCTTACAGCAGCAGCAGCAGCAGCAGTCTAAAGGCAGACGTGTGCTTCTTTCACCGTTGTGCAGATTTTGGCTCGCTCACTTTTTACACAAGCGTGCACGTTTGTGAGCATCTGTGTGCATCCACGTGTGTGCGCTGTCAGATTCAGCAATAACTACGCAAATCATAATCAGGTCTAAGGTCCCCATCAGGCCATTATTCAGTCACTGACGACTGTGTGAAGATGCACTGGTGGACTATATTCTGACTTTGTGGACAAATCGGAGAAGCAAAGAATGCGTCAGATCTGCCAGTTACATCCCTTTTCTTTCTTTTACACAACCACTTTTGCACTTTCATGGTTACAATGTTTTTGAAGCACTCGGTAACAAAGAAAGCAGTATTTACAGCACAAGCATATCAATCAGTAGGGATGGGAATTGAGAAGCAGTTCCAGTTGAAAGCAAGTTCCAAATTTTTCAATCCATCAAAAGTGTATGGCTCAGACCTTACGAGTTCTCCTATCAATGCCAATATGTTTTTACAACAATTCCGCGTTGCAGAAACTCGCATATCACAACGTCAAACTCTGTGTTTAGCGACAAGGAAAATGCTGGAAACCTGTGCAAACCTACATTTTTGCGACACAGAAAATCCATCAGGAATCGGTAAAGTGTCAGACCGGTAAGAAGAATCGATGAAGGCATCGAAAACGATAAAATCTTATCAATTCCCATCTCTATCAATCAGTAACATTCACGGTAACATTCCGATATCTGAAGCGTTTCAGTCAGAAAGAGGAGGCGAAGCAGAGCCAGTAGAAAGAGAAGATTAAATACTGTAAATCAGGGGCCTCAAACTCAGTTTACCTGGGGGCCTTTCTCAGGGGCCACCTGACCACTCTGAGGAAAACAAAAGCCCAGAAGGTCCTTTGAGATTAACTGAGAGGTCAAGAGTCACTTTGCAGGAGAGATAGGTGACATTCCTTCATAGTTTTTAGTTGTAAGGGTTAATGTAGAAGTACACAAACAGCAAAGTTGCTATTGTGTGTAACAATCACAGCTGCTTCTGAAGATTTGCTTTGAAAACAGCAGAAAAGGCGAACAACATTTTAATCACCGCAGGCAATTCTGCAGTCACCTTTTGCTTTGCATACTATCTGAAGCAGCTTTTGTCATTCACTCTCTGGAAACTGTAAAAAAAAAAAAGTGTCCGGAAAACGGTTTTCAAGACATCCAGAGTGTGGACATTATGTTCGAATGGTGGGCGAGCTGGAAGAGGATGTTCCAAGCTTCTAGAGCTTCAAAATAAAGTTTACCCAGGCATCTTCCAATTCATGTGAGGATTTGACCTTTTTCTGTTTGTCTTGTGAGTCTGAGCCTGGGCGTGGCTGATCTGCTTGCCTCTCGCACCTATAATCAATCTTTTACTCCAGTGCAGTTTAAAAGACCGGCTCATTCATCCATTCCTCACTAGTTCATTGATGCACCTCCTGTGCCGTTCACACCCAGCCTCGCCACTTGTTTTGTCCACGCCTGTGGTACACTTTGGACTGTTTGGACAGATCTCTAGATTTTGGACTTTGACTCTTCTGTTTTGGTAAATAAAATCACTAATTTCACTGACTCAGTGTGTGGTTGTCTGCATTTTGGAGTCCAATTTATTAATCTCCATAACAATTCAGGTGAAGTTAGCTGATGCCACACCATGGCTGTGTCTCCATTCAGGGGCCACATCCTTTGAAGGCTGCATTCTACGAAGCGCTGGCCTTCCGATGGCCACGGAGGCAGAACCAATCATTCTGAAATTAGACGGCCTCTTGCCCATAGAACATTTTACAATTGCATCATTAAATTTTCCCGGCCCTACCCCCTGTCACCTAGCAATCTTGACAGCTGCATGGACAAGCTACTGTAGTGGGCGTAACCTGTAATTTAGTAATCATTTTTCAATGCTTATTTATAATTGCACATATGGAGCCTGAAATTGTCCTTCTTGAAAAAAAATTTACCAGCATTTTGCCTTGAAGAAAAAAAAAAAGCACAGTGACTCTTGGGATGTTTTTGGGCCATGAAAGATACACCTGTTGTATCCTTTGTTTTTTGGGGGAAAGAAGGCTGCATTCATCAGCCTCATTCCAAAGAGCCTTCACAATGGGACACCCAAATCACACCGCTTTCACGCGTCTCATTGACGAATGCAGTCTTATAAGGATGCAGCCCTGAATTGGGACACAGACAGTAACTCGGGTTTCAAACATGCTCACAACTCCACACCTAAGCATGAATGCCCTGATATTGTGCCGGGAAGCCTTGTATTCTACCAACACATCCTGAGCACTACATTCTTGACCAGATTTTTTTATCTGATCATCTTTATTTTGTGTCAAGTCATCCTGCGTGATGCTGACTTCCCAGTCTGTGTGGACGTGTAAGCAGGCATTCAAATATGGATCTCCATGACATACTGTATGTCAGGGATGTATAAAACGAACTGTTTCAGAGTTTAATTTTGCTTAAAGCATAAGAGTTCCAACTGTAGGCACCCTTATGAAACTACCTCACAAGCCACATCTGGCCCCCAGGTCATCAGTTTGAGAACGCACCTTTAAATAGCGGATTATTAGAGTTGCATCAGTAATTATCACAACTAAGCACAAATACAGTTATAATAGCAATATTCCTGAAATTTATCAGGCACAACTTTCTTTCTTCTTTCATTCTTTCTTTTATCAAATCACAACATGATGTCACTGGAAATCTCAAGCATGACGACAAATACAAAGAGAGAGAGAGAGAGAAAAAAAACACATGTGGTGTGCTTTGGTGCAAATACTTCCAGTTTATCAGCTGCAGGATCCTCCACACTTCAATTTCACATTTACACACATATGCAAAAGCAGCTACCTACAGTATCAACCAACAGTTTTGAAGCATTGTGTCGCATTGTGGTGAAGTGCACCTGCGATTCCTCAGTACTCCCACAGGGTGGCGCTCTCCACAGTGTCAGCGCTGGCCTTCAGCCCCCCAGCATGGTCTCCTTTCAGGTACTTCCCTCCCGGGGCACGAATTGCCATCTTATTGAGGTCACAGAACTGGAACAGGAACTGGACAGGCGTGGCGCTACTGCACACCACAGCTGTGTCGTCTCCAACGCACCAGTACTTCCCCAGAAAATCTGGACAAACCACATGCAGGAAGAGCCGACTGATTGACGCCTGCAAAACCACTTGCTAATGTGTACGCGCCTACCAGTCGTCAATGCGAATAGTTGATTAAAGACGTGGTCGTTTTTGATTTTTCACAAACTTTACTTCATGGTGAATTATAGTTGTAAAATACTTTTCCTTATGTGGTATTTTGGGGATTCCAATGCAAACACAGCGAACTTACTCTGTGAGAGCTCGCAGACGACGTGAAGGAAGAAGCACGTGTGCACATGCACAGGTTCAACGTTCCTGATGCATTCGATGGACAATGAGAACTACAGGTAGATATTTCCTACTTACAACTAGGGATGTGTATTGTTAAGATTTTTTAACGGTACTTCTCCTTGTAGTGGTACTGCTTATCGGTCTGGATAAATACATACATACATACATACGTGTGTGTGTGTGTGTGCGTGCACATTTTCCGTTTCTCCCTGCACTACCTGCACACAATGAGCTATATCAGGTGTGTTTCTTTGTTCAGCCAGCAGTTGATTGGCTGAACCCACCTGACTAAGCTGATCCGGTCTGGGTAGATTAGTCACAAATAGAAATGGGCAGCACACTGGGTCCCGAGGACCAGGATTGGGAAACATTGGCATGGGGTATACCACCCGCAGTCTGATTCTCTTAGCATCATGATTGCCTTTTCCTAACTCCTCATGAATTCTCCTTCACATCTTCCTGTGACCTCATGACATTCTCCAGCGAGGTCAAGGAAAAGTGGAAATTAGTTTGATGATCCGAATTCAGTCCACATCTATTTACAGGGTGAAACATGCAGAATGGTTCCGCGAAGTTACTCTTCCAACACGAAGTCTCACCTTTGAGGGAGTAGGCGCCGTTGTGGAACTCCAGCTGGAAAACATCGTAGGATGCTCGGTTGGAATCCAGAGTCGTCGTTCCCGGTTTACGCGACCTGATGAAACCATGCTCTCCACGGAGAACAATGATTGGGCGGTTGATCAGCTTCATCAGGAACTGCTCACCCTCTCCTGCAAAGAAAGATACTTTATCTCAAAAGTATCCGAGTACATATACTTAACTTCTGTACTTAAGTGCAATTATAAGCTCATAAGCCATTTATATACCTACTAGCTTTCATTCAATAATGTGTCAGGGACGAGTCTAAAATGTCTACCATGAAAAGCAATAGGTTTGTCGTCCCACAGCGTCCTGAATTCAAGGTTCTTGAAATGGAGCAACATTGCCACCTGGTGGACATTTACCATTAATGCAGGTACAATAGAGTTTTACGAGGTCTTGTTACCTGATAATGACAGCACAAATGTGGAACTAGTCACTTTTTATCTCAGATACGGAGTGATGCAGGACTGACCTGCGCTGTCGACAGCAGCAGCGAGCTGTCCGTTCTTCTTAGCCGTCACATACTTGCCATTAGCTGCACGCACACCCACACGTCCATCATGCCACTCCAGGTCAAAGAAAGTGTTGGCAGACCTGTAACACACACAATCGAAAACCCAGCAGGCAGCCATTTTTATTTCAATGAATATAAAAGGTAATGAAATGCAATGAATAAATGTGTTTAAATAAACACCCCTTCAAAATCATTAAGGCACAAAACAGCCCCCCACCCACACACCCACCGCCATATTCTCTCTTTACACCATTATATTTTGAAACAGTGCATGCATGACTTTGATCGTATCATTATGAAATATCCCATTAAAACCAGGACACTTGTTCGGCCAAACATCTCCTTAATTTAACCATGATGGAACTGTAAGACCAGCTGTTCGCTCTGTCACCGATACTCTCGTGGCACTGTGTGCGGTTACTTGGTGGAGGCGGTGCACTGCAGTCCTCCAGAGGCTGTGAGGGTCCAGTATTTTCCAGCAGCAGTTCTAAAGGCCCACTTCCTGTCTTCACGGCTCATCTCCAGCTGAAAGACCTCCTGGTCGCCTTCCTCATCCTGATTGGCTGATAGGTCCATGCCTAGAAAAGGGAGACAGACAGCTGTCAGTTTCCATTCTGCTCCCTCAGCTTGCTTCAGTGTTTTAAATTCTCCTAAACTCTTATTAAAGGGACGTAATAAAAGACTGGGCCACCCTGATATTGGAGACCTTTTCATTTGAACAAGTTTTAGAAGCCTGCAGGGGCAAAAAAAAAAAAAGAAAAAAAAAGAGAAAACACTTTTTCACAATTTTTGTTTCTAATCTCCCATCCAGATATTCAGGAACTTGGGCGATGCAATTCAATTCAAAATGCCTTTTTGACCCCGAAGTGGCAACTCAAGGCAAGGATGTAAGCAAACAAAGTACACGAAAATTTAACCTACCCACTTAGCAGGGCTAAAATACTAACAACCAATCAAGTATACACGTATGGGGGGGCGCTGTTACTGTTGCTGGGCAATAGGCCGGTCATAGGCAGACATACCCACATAAATACACACCCACACTTGACTTTTATGTATAAGGTTAAACAAAATTAAGATTAAAATTATAGTGCGAGTGCCTTCATCAAGGCGTAGCTTAAAAATGAAGACAGCAAATGAGGCTCGCTGTGGGTCGCTGCACTTGACACACAAATTAGTCAGATTTCTGGCAAATGACTATAATTTTGGCCTTCAAAAAATAAAGGTGGAGGGCAAACATCAGGATCAGAACATTACCAAAATGCAGAAGCATCAAAAGGCTGGAAACAACTTATAGAGTATTTACCTGCCAACATGTAATTAAAGCATTTTAGCCTTTATTCCTAATCCCTTATCTTTGACCCTGACTGCTTTCTTTTGCTTTCTCATGATCACTAAACTTTGATCCTTAATACTGACCTTTGATTCTTAATACTATCAATACTGAGGAGTAACATTTGAACCTGGACACTGGTAATGATCTCTGAACTTTGCTCTTGATTGCTGACCTTTCTTCGTGATCTTTGGTCCTGATTACTCACGTTTGATCTTGTGTCTGAGCTTTGATCCTGGTTGTTTGCCTCTTATCATGGTCTTTGATCCTGATTACTCACCTTTGATCTTGACCCTGATTCCTGATCTTTGAACATTGATTGCTGGCCTCTGATCATGATCTTTGGTCCTGATTACTCACCTTTGATTTTGTTCCTGAGCTTTGATCCTAATTCCTGATCTTTGAGCATGATCGCTCATCTTTGAGCTTATTCCTGATCTTTGGTCCTGATTGCTGGCCTCTGATCATGATCTTTGGTCCTGATCACTCATCTTTGATTGTGTTTCCTGATCATTGATCCTGATTGCTGGCTTTGCAGCATGATCTTTGATTCAGATCACTCCTCTTTGATCCTGATTATTATCCTCTTGACATTGTAATCTACATGCTCAACATGCAGATTGTGAGTGCTTTGATCCTTTAATCAGAATTAGGGCTACAATGGAAATAATATTTGCTTGG
>CABFOU010317689.1:0-10282 GCA_900660325.1 Opsanus beta | reverse complement strand
TCTAAAGAATCTTTTTTTTTTTTTTTTTTTACTTAAAACTATTTTAATTAAAAGTTTTCTAATGTAAGAAATGTTTTTTTTTAACTTCAATATGTACAGTAATCAGAAATTAATCTTGAAGTAAATAAAACATTTGTAAGGATTTTCTTTGGAAAACTGCTGTGTATAAATTAGCAGTTCTGATGTTCCTCTGACACATTTCTACACTCTTCTGTGTTTTGGCCTGATGCCTCGTTTCTTTTGGCTTTAAAGTCTTGGCCTTTACTTTACAAAATTTGGCTCTCAAAATGCAGGAAATAGTGTTTCAGAGGATTATAAATTTTTTCTGGGGGGGAGGAGATGCCCCCAGATCCTCCTGCAGCACGCGCCGCGGGGCTATGCCATGTCAAGTTCTCCCCTATGCTGTGAAAAAATCCTGGTGAGAACCCTGGACTGTGTCAAGTGAACATTTACTCAGGGAGACTAAGATGAGGAGTTTCACTTCCATCATGAAGAAATGTCAGCTATGATATTTTGGCCATGTGGCACACTTCCCTGGGAATGATACAGCATAGATGTGCCTTAGCAACCGGAAAAACTATTGCATTATCCAAATTTGTGCTGGATTTCACAAAAGCCAAATTTTGTAAAATACATGAATAGCTATACAATAACTGTTTGCAGCTAGCACAGTTAGCTCTTTATGTTAGCAAGCCATTAACACCAATAATGTTAATGAATGCACTGACTCAGTTAAGTCAGAATTCTTATCTTTAGAGTTCTGACTTACTGAGTCAGTGTATTTATCATGATGAAATATATGAATATTCTTTTTTTTTTTTAACTTTTTCATTCTGAATGCAAAGGCAAAAGAGCAATTTGAAAAGTTTGTAGAAACGTGCTGATCAGTTTGACCACCAGCTTCACAGTGCTCGGACATAAAATAGTCACACAGATGAAAAGAATCCTTGAAGCAGAAAATTTGCCTCAAGGGTTTTTATTATTTGAATTGCTCTGCCAACTTGAAGAGTAAATTCAAATCTGAAAGCATTTATGTTCAACAGGGATGGGATGTTACATTGTGTATCATGACAATCCTATCATGGGGCTTCTGTCAAATTGTAGTGTTTGAAAATCAGTACTGTGAGGCCACGAAAAGTCAACTACTCCATAGAAGAAATTACTTCTTGCTGAAAAATGACAAGTAATTTATAAAATGTACAAGTAGGAAACTTAACATCAAGGATTACAATTTATACTTCAGGACAATTTGTTTCTCATTCACCACAGATTACTTTCTATATAATTAGTGCGAATCGTGATAGGTATACTGTGACGTATCATATCGTGGAGCTGTGTATCATCCTACCCTTATGTTCAAACACATTTTAAATGGTTCTTACCTGACACTGTTTGGCTTGAAGATGGGGTGCTCTTGTTGGTCGGTGGTCTCTGCCTGCAGTGCATCTTCCAGCAATCTGGAAATGACCTCGCGGGCTGGGCTCTGCTCTGAAGAGGAACACACCGGTGTCTTCACTTCCTGAAGCAGCACCAAATACTTACTCTCCACTTGACACAACTTGGCCTCCAGAGCCGTGCACTAGAGAAAAGTGGCAAGAAGTAGTAAGAGTTATCTTTATTATCTGACTTAGTTTAGCCATTAAGTGTAACTGCACCAGCAGAAATCAAAGCAGGACTTCCCTCCAAACACTGAAACGTCTTTGTTCTTGTAACACAGTTCTGTATCATTAACCAACACAATAGTACCTTAGCTTCTAAAGCTTTTTCTCTGCTCTCTGCATTTCTGCGCAACACTGTCAACTCCAGAATTTCTTTGTTCAGAAACCTGTTCTGGGATTTGTAGCCTTCAAGACTGTCCTGAAAATGGAAAAACATCACAGGACAAAACATGTAACCAGAATATAAAGACCCTGCAAAAAGAGCTAGGGATTTTGATGTTCTGAGATAAAGTTGGATAACTAAATTATAAATAGCATTAAGATCTCTTCTACCTCCTTTTACATCCTGTGCTTTTGGTTCTCTGTGTTTGCTTCTGTACCTTAAGAATGTCCAGCTCGTGCTGCTCCTGGTTTGGTGAGCTGCTGTCATTTGGACTGTTGCTGTGTTCCAAGCCCTGCTGTGACAGCTTCATGATGACTTCATCTTTAGCCTGGATTGTCTCCATCAGCATGCCCAGCTGGTCGTTAATCTCTCCAACCTTGATTTTCAGGCCTTTCAGCTCTTGCTGCAGGCTCTCCTTCTCCAAGGCGAGGCGCTCCATGTGACCACATAGAGACTGGATTTGTCCATCTTTCTCCTGCAGTAGGGTTTCCAGCTTTGCGATCTCTGGTGGGGTTATGACTGAGGCTTGTGTCTGATCTGTGGGAGCTGATGGATCTGGAGCTGAGGCTGGTGCTGGATGGCCCACTTGATACCTATCACACTGGGAGGTCCTTAGAGTCTGCTGCAGAAGTCTAACCAGCTCCTGTTAAGTTCAGAGGATTGTTCAGAACATCATCTGATAGGTTCAGGATCATGCCTTTGAATTATAAACTTTACAACAGAAATAATGTATCTAAAAATCTCACTCAGTCACTCATCTTCAACCGCTTACTCCAATTAAGGGTCAGGGGGGGCTGGAGCCTGTCCCAGCAGTCATAGGGCGTAAGGCGGGGTACACCCTGGACAGGACGCCAGTCTGTCGCAGGGCCACATATAGACAAACAAACACATTCATACTTGCACGCACACCTACGGACAATTTAAAGTTTCCAATCCACCTAACCTGTATGTCTTTGGATGTGGGAGGAAGCCGGAGCACCCGGAGAGAACCCACGCAAACATGGGGAGAACATGCAAACTCCACACAGAAAGGCCACAGGTGGGAATCGATCCCATGACCTCCTTGTGGTGAGGCAACAGTGCTAACCACTAAGCCACCGTGCAACCCGTATCTAAAAATCTAACATTTATCATTTATTAATTTCATTGTATCCCAAAGTCAGAAATTGTTTAAATATATAGGATTTACAAAAATACATTTTATTTACCTTCACATTACAGGCGCAATTATTTAATTCTAATTTATTCATGGGAAAAATCCAATATTATTCTGAGAATGTTTCATGTTCCATGCATACACACGCTAAAAAACACAGATCAGATATACTATATAGACCACATATGTCCAGCCAAAAGTGCTGAGAGAAAAAAATTGTCTCGTAATATGTCTTGTTCTCTCCATTACTAAAAAAAAAAAAACAAAAAGCACCTGGGTTTAACAACAGAACAGCATTCATGCTACTGCTTATACACTACATCATGAAATCTACTTCAGTTGTTAATTTATTTTTCACTCCTGTTAAGAATTGTGAAGATGATCGTCATTAAACCATGTGAAGAAAAGACTGAAATGTAAAAAATTGCAAAAACTGACTGCACAGTTAAAGCTGCAGTCCGGATTATTCATTTAAATGTCAAACTTTCAAAATGTTTTAAAATGATAGTCTCGTTCAACAGTATAACATAATGTTAGTGATCAGTGATATACGTCGCTCGCTCAAAGTACCGCCTTCCTCTTATAGACCCAGCCGCCGACTTTTTCTAGCCAATAGGGCGCGAGTTTCCGGGTTTGGTGGCTGTTAATCAACGTGCATGCGTGTCACGTAAACTACGTATTTTGGCTATTCGGGAGCCAAAACACGTCGGTATCATGGCGGAACAAGCGAAAGGAAGGTTACTGATACCTCGGATACCTGTGGCTCCCTCATCTTCGAGGAGAAAACCAAAAAAAAGTCCGGGGACTAAACTTGCAGATAAACGTCTTAGAGACAGAAACAGCTACTGAGGCGTGGCTTTAATGCAAAACAAGGAAGCGTTGGGTGGGAGTAATGATGTTGTGGGAGGGGCGGAAATACGCTGCATTTTGAAAATCTGTCTCTTTCTCCAAGACTCCGGACTTCAGCTTTAACCTCACATGCACATCCACACACAAACAGTGATGTCAAAAGGTTTGTGCACCCTTGAGCTTTTACATGTTTAAATGTATTATGGCATCAAAAAACAAAACAAACAAAATTAGTGCCACAGGCATTGTAGCTCACCTGGATGATACAAGACATCATAGTTTCAGCTAGAAAAGTGGGCATGGCCAAACTCCAAAGGTCGCATCAAGGTCAAAATTAAAAAAAAAAAAAAAAAATCTTAAAAACCCATCGGACATGTTTTGGAGCTACCTACTAGCTACCCTTGTACCAAATTTTAGCTCAGTATCTTTTAAAACTGCCGACCAATGGCTCTAGGTGGCATTTTCAATATGGCTGCCATGGCAGCCAAATTTGAAATCAGATCGGAACGCCTAAAATAAACTTTGGTGTCCTCATGGGTAGGAACAAGCACACCACATTTCAGCTCCATTGATTCAGTGGTTTTGGAGAAGATGATATTTCAAGGGACAACTAGAAAAGTGGGTGTGGTCACTGCCCAGAGGTAATATCAAAGTCAAATTTGAAAATTTCCCAAAACCCCTCTGAAATATTTTTTGGCTTGATGATAGCTACCCATGTAGCAAATTTCAGCTTAATTGCTGCATAAATGGCTGACAAATGGCTATACATGAGATTTTCAAGACAGCCGCCATGGCGGCCATATTTGAAATTGGATTGGAATGCCTCAAACAAACTTTGGTGTCTTCATGGGTAGGAAAATGCACACCAAGTTTCAGCTTCATTGGTTCAGCGGTTTCTGAGATGTTTAAAGTGACAACTGAAAAGTGGGCATGATCACAGTCCAGGGGTCATATCAAGATCAAAATTGAAAAATTCGCAAAACCGGTCATGCATGTTTTTAGGCTTGCTGATTGCTACCCATGTAGCAAATTTCAGCTCATGGGTAGGAACACGAACACCAAGTTTCAGCTTCATTGGTACAGCGATTTTGGAGAAGATGTTTACACACGCCAATGATGACGACGACGACGACGGGCGGGAGACCCATGGCATTTTCAGGGTCAAAAATTCCGGCTTTGTGAATAACTAAGTGCACCCTTTAGCTTAACACATGTAAACCATCATTTTTACATCCAGTCTTTTTCAGACAAGTCAGGGGATGGATACATGAACATTTACAAAAAACTGTTTATGTCTTAGACTTTATTTACCTCAGTTATTAAGAAATACAAAGAGTCTGGTACTGTATGGTAAATCGGAGGCGGCAGTTCCCAAAACCTGAGTGACTGTGCAAGAAGGTGACTAGTGAAGAAAGCCACGAACACGACAAAACAACCTTGAAGATGTTATTGGCTTCTGTGAAGGCAATTGGAGAAATTGCGCATAGTGCAAGTTGTGAATTTCATTTCACCACTCACAGCTTCACAGTGTTGAGCAGAGAAGGATTTTCATACAACAAAACAGATCAAATCTACAGCTTGCATTTCCCATGTGCCTTCTGGCAAACTAGCTGAACTTTCAATTGTTCTTTTTAAGAAAAGCCTTCTCTCTGCCATTTCATGATGAAGCTGGATAACTGGTGATGCAAAATGCAAAAGGGCATCATGTTTTTTTTTTTTATGTCATAAAAACTTCAAACAGGTAAAAGCTCAAGGGTGCACAAACTTTTTCACATCACTGTACATACAGGCCTTACTCTTAAAATACATAATATCTATGACATTAAACTAAGCCTACAGCTCTGACCCAGAACTATTTTGGAACAAAGGTTGAAAATACAGAAAATGGTTCCCCAGGATGTGTGAAGATGATCGTCATTAAACCATTTTGCCGAAGGGACAAAGTTGATCTTGGCCCAACAAAACCTGACAGACATAAATCAATAGCATTCGCAACATAATTCAAACTTTGATTCACTTGACCTGGGGCCTCATGTACGAAGACTTGTGTGGATTTCCTACTGAAACATGGCACACGCCAAAACCCAGAAGACCAATCCAGAGAACAAATACCTAATCCAGAAGGCCATGATAATAATCAATTCCTTTGAAGAGTTTGGAAGGGATCAGACCAATTTCAGCAGAGCTGTTAGAGGAATAACGCCGGCTGGCAGCGAATATCCGTACAAACAACACAAATTATAGGTAGGAAAATACTGTCAAGAAAAAAGTACACATAAAGCTGATATTCATAAATTGCTTTCCATTCAAATATAGCTAACTTTAACAACAAAATATTTTCAGAGGGGGGGGAAAAAAAAAAAAAAAAACTGCTAAAGGTTACACAAAAAGCAGAGCACTTCCCAAACAACAAAACAGGATCAGAGTGTAAGCAGAGCGGCCGACACAGCTGTGACTACTGTAAAGAGAACTGCTGTTTCTTAAGTATGACTAATCATATGCAGTCTTCCTGTGCATTTGTGAATGTGTCACAATCAGTGACCTCGGACTTGTGCTTAACAAGTTAACTGAAAACACAACAGCAGTTATCTGAACGTGGATGAGACTTAACATATAAAAGTATGTAAAGCCGCTGTAACTTCTGGCACTTCACAATAATTCACTTTTTACCACATTGTAAATTCTGCAAAATAGGTGGTTTGAGGCCTAAAACATTAAACCAGCTGCTTTTGTTCAAGCGCAGAAGAGCTTCGAGTAATGGCAAACAGAGTATAATGACAAACTTGTGGAACGCTGCAGAGAGAGGCTGAAGAGTGTTAACACACTTGTAAAAGAAACTAAGGATAAGATGCAGAACCATATCAAAGTGGTTCCCAACCTTGGTCCTCAGTGACCCCCCTAATCTGTATATTTTCCATCTCTCCCTGTTCTGCCAAAAGCTGATTTGCTCACTCAGGTGTGCTCAGCCAATCAAGAGCTAACAGACACCTAGGCTGTTTGAATGATATCCAACATCTTCTTAGGGATCCCACAAATCCTCAGGATGTCCCAGAGACCAGCCCGGTCAACCTAATCAAATGCTTCACAAAAATCAACCTAGCATTGCTGCGAAGAAGCAGTGCCGATATTCCTCATGATTACTGGTATATATTTATGGGCTTTATGAAAAACAATGAAAATAAATCAATCAATCAATAAATCACGATTTCCTTAAGTTGAAGAGGAATGTAAAACCTGAGTTGCATGTGTTTCCTGTCCAACAAGCCCAGATGAGAAGAAATTAAATTTGCAGAAAATAGGCAAATTTTAACATTACTGGAATTTTGACACATTTGCTCAGTTAGTGACAAAACAACTGTTTGTCAAAATAGCTAATAAAAATTTTAAGTTGATCAAGTAATCGTGATAGCACTGACTTGGATTCACAAATTCCCACTGCACATTTTCTGGAGATAACTTCATCCCAAATGATGATGTCATATAATCCATGCATACACCTTCATGCTTTTCCATTAGAGAAGTATGAATCTTCAAAAGGACATGAAATGAAGCATGTATGTCACTCTGAGTACACATTGTACCTTATGACTCGCCAGCTCCTCTCTCAGTTTGGCCTGATCCTGGTGCATCTGGTTCAGTTCTTCCTGCTGGGTCTGGAGGCGGAGCTGCATCTCTACAGGTTTGCTGCCGTTACACTCCACTGGAGAGTTCTCAGGACTGCGTGGTTCAGCACTCCGCCCAAACTTTACAGGGCCCATCATGTCTCGAAGCAACGGTCTCTTGATTCGTGTTGAACTGCGCCCAAAATCAAAGGAAAACGTTGATCCAAAGGAATCTGAGGAAGACAACCTTCGAATTAATTTGCAATCCCCACCTGCAACTCAAAAATGCCTGTTATGGCACAACCATCAAACTCTGATAACACATCTATGATGCTTTGTCATGTTTGTTCCATCATGGTTCATCCTGGAGCAACAGGGTGATCTAGTGGTTGCCTCAACACAACAATGTTGGGGGTTCAATCGCAGCACTGTATGCAGTTTGCATGTTCTCCCTGTGTCTGCATGGCTTTCCTCACACCAGCAAAACATACTCATTAGATTCATGCGCCTTTCGCTGCTCTTGACCAAGGCATGGTCTCTCGACGTGGAGTTGATCCCCTCTTCTGCTTCCAGTGGCTGGATTGTGTGTTCAAGTGTAATTACCGGTAAGATGGGTTAAACGCGGAGGACATATACATTAAATGTATGTACAAAAGACAAATACTCTTCTCTTCTTTTTCTTTGTGATCTGTTGTTATTTCCTTGTCTGTCCATCATGGCCGGTCACTGTCTGAGTCTGTAATGGTTTGTCAGAGCCAAACATGGTCCATTCATCATGATTCCACATTGTTTGTCTGTCATGCTACATTTTGGTGGATTATAAACAATCATGGCCCATCATGGTTTGCACAGTATCACTCACTGTGTGTCTGTGTTGGTCTGTACTGGATGGTATGGTCATGCATGTGTATTGTATGTTCTCACCAGTCATAACCATTGGTATTACTTTGAAATTACAATCACACGCATGTGAAATTACTGTATTTTCCAGAGTATAAGTCACGTTTTTGTTTTTTTTTAGAAATTTGGGAGGTCCTGAGTCTTATACTCTCCGGTACAATTTATATACCAAAAAATTATGCTTTCATTATTAATAATAATTATTATGCTAACTATTCATATAAAGCTTTTCCAGGATTCAAGACACTAAGCAAAATAAACTCAAATAATAAAAGAATAAATGCCAAGAATAAAAAGTACCCCACAACACCACACAAAAATCCCAAATTAAAGAGCTGATAATACAGAAAAAAAGGTGCAATTTATACTCCAGTGTGACAATACGCTACAGGATGAAAATAATTTGCATATTTCTCAGTGTTCCATTTTATACATGTTTATAAAATTTGGCAATGAAATGTTCAACTGGGCTGCATGGTGGCTTAGTGGTTAGCACTTTTGCCTCACAACAAGGTCATGGGATCGCTTCCCGCCCTTTCTGGGTGGAGACTGCATGTTCTCCCCATGTCTGCGTGGATTTCCTCCCACAATCACAACATGCTTATTTAGGGTCTGCTCCTTTCTCTGCCCCTGACCAAGGCAGCGTCTCTACATTTGGCATTGGTCCCCGGGCACCGGAATGTGGCTGCCCACTGCTCCTAGTGGTTGGATTGTGTCTAACTGTAATGAGGATGGGTTAAATGCAGAGGACAAATTTCATTGTATGCATGTACGTACAATGACAATAAAAGGCTCTTCTTCTCTTGGTGACTGTAAATTGACCGTAGGTGTGCGTGCGTGTATGAATGTGTTTGTCCAGCTATATGTGGCCCTGCGATAGACTGGCGTCCTGTCTAGGGTGTACATTGCCTCACGCCCTATGACTGTTGGGATAGGCTCCAGCCACACACCCCCCAACTCTTGATTGGAGTAAGCAGGTATAGAAAATGAATAAATGAAAAGCTGAACTAATCATATTATTCACTTTTTCAGATAAAAAATATGAGCCACTAGGCACCTTAAAAGATTTAAATTATTTATAAATAATCCATAAACACTGAGGTGATAAAACTAAAAATAAACATATTCTTCTGTTTCCGTGCCTGTCACTTTAAATGGAAAGGAGCTGCTGCTCGACATGCCCCTGTCCCTTCTGAGAGGAGGGGTTTCTCTGCTGCCCTCCAACAGTGCATGGGAGCACCAGAGAGCACAGACCAGCTCTGTTGTGTCTCACAGAACACAGATCAGTCCAAATGTGAATTTTCGTAACATGTCACAGTTGTGCAAAACAAGATATTTCAGTTTTAATTTAGTTTAAAACAGGGGAGTTTCCACTTGCACAGCAACAGAACTGTGGAACTTTGAAGATGTTTCACAACAAACTCCAACCAGATTGAACTGTTTAAAAAAAATTATACCATATTTCCCCTTTATGTACACAAAGTTAGCACCATAATATGGCTGACCAACAACCTCAAAACTCCTATCTGATTTGCAAAATTTCAGAAGAATATGTGCAATAATTACAATGTAACCTAACATCTGTGGGTGAATGTGTAATGCCTGACTCACATGGCAAGATTTTAAAACTGTCGGTAGGTTTTCAATACCTGAGAGACCCCACACATTGCGATGATAAAAAAAAAAAATAAAATCATAAATGTAACAGTTTTGGTCGTACAGTGTGTGGTGTGCAGCCACATGGTAAACACAACTAGGGTTGCCAACCGTCCCGTATTAGCCGGGACGTCACGTATTTGAGCCAAATGAGGCGCGTCCCGGACGGGACGTTGTTTGTCCCGGACGCACGTGTAACCCACATAAAAATCTTTGCGATGAAAAATAAAAATCCTAATTTCCAACTTTTGGTTGATCCTGAATGCGCCTTACGGTTGCGTCATCACGTTTTACGCAC
>CABFOU010317624.1:0-13902 GCA_900660325.1 Opsanus beta | reverse complement strand
GCTTCCTCCCACATCCAAAGACATACAGATTAGGTGGATTGGAAACTTTAAATTGACCCTAGATGTGCGTGTGGGTGTGAATGTGTTTGTTTGTCTATATGTGGCCCTGTGACAGACTGGCGTCCTGTCCAGGGTGTACCCCGCCTCACCCCCTATGACTGCTGGGATAAGCTCCAGCCCCCTGTGACCCGTAATTGGAGTAAGTGGTTGAAGATGAGGGAGTGAGTGATAATGTAACATATATTAAAAAATTCATTATTGCCTTTCAGCTGTATATGCTGTGATAAATCATGACTATAATGAAGTTTATTGATGCACAAATATACTATACTGTATATCGACTTAACTGTATGTCAGCATTGGTAACTAGTCAAAAATAAATAAATAAATAAAATCAAGGTATCCTTTTAAGCTGTGGTGAGTATGTTGTTTTAATGGCTTTGCTTCCTCCCTTCTTGCTCTCCCTCCTCCTCGGCATGCCTCGCTCGCTCCACCTGCTTCCCCTCTGCAGCTTAACCTTATCCACAGCGAGGTCAGTAACTTGGCTGGCTTTGACGTGGAGGGGGTCATCAACCCCACCAATGCTGAACTTGAACTTAAAGATGATCTAGGTGAGGCCCCCCATCAGTCCTCACGCAGTATGGTCTCAGTCGGGTTTTGGAATTTTAAAAATCCTTGATTGTTCAGCATTTTGACAACTTTTTTTTTTTTTTTTTAACTGTATAATTAGCTTTATCAGGTTCAAAATTCAAAATGTTTTTCCATCTGGATCTGGTTATTCACACTGCGAGTCACTGATATTGTGTTGCTTTTCTTGAACTGCTGGATATGGATCGACGGTATGCTTCAGTTTAATTACAGGTCAGCATTAAAATTAAATTGTGGATTTTTTTTTTTTGGCTTGTTTAAAAATAGAACTAATAAAAAAAAAAAATACAAATAATTTTTCAGCATATTTGTGCAGCTACGTTGAAGATCAACCCTTTAGTTTGTTTTTTTTTTTGTCAGCCTGTTGTGCCACCTTGTGGTGGAACTGTGATAGAAGTGCAGTGTGGTCAGTAACAGATGGTATGAGTCAGACTGCAGTTCTCATTTCCTGTTTGTGCCCGTGTTTATAAGTACATGTATTTTTATTCATATTTCTCAAATAATATCTAGTGGATGTTACATCTGTTCATACTTTATGTAGTTTATAGCCATACTGAATAGCTGGTTTCTCCAAATTGACTTAATTTTATTTCAGTCAGACGTCTTACATTGAGAATCTTTATTGCATTAGCAGCACACAGTAAAGAGAGTTGGGTGTCTAGCCTCCAACCTCATCACACCCCACAGATGATTACTCACGATATTGGGGAATAATGATGAGATACACAAATTATTCCCCCCACCCCCCCAGTTGGAGCCCTCAGGTGGAGGTAGGGTTGACTGCAAGCAGTAACGTTGATCAGGCATGAGAATTTCCCAGAATTCCAGATTTTTAAGTGTGATTTTTGTGTCATGGCGAAGTGATAACTGCATTTAAATCACAGTCTGAGTTAGTGGAAGAGCTACAGCTGTGCGTGCACGTTGTGAATCCAGGCTGGTAAAAACTGTCTTGTGCTCTGCTTCAGTGATGTGGGGCTCTGGAGTGCAGCTTTTCTGCATTGAATTCCTCAAAAGGCACATTGATAAATCCGCTGTGCACCCTGTTGATGAATAGATGAAAACTCCGATCGAATCCAATAAGAATCAGCCTGATAAAAGGCATTTGTTTTTTATTAGTCAGTTAAACTTGACTCACTAAAAATGTGTCCTGTGCGTGTCCTCTGGCTTTGTCTGTGAGGTGGAGTTGAGCAGCCAGTGTTTGCTGCTGGGATCAACACACTGCGCTGTGTATTTAAAAAAAACAAAAAAAAAAACCACAAACACAATGCTTCGTTTTAAATATGCAATAAGTCTCTTTTAGATCATCAACAGTGTGCATGTTTTGCCGAGCTGGCTGAAACTCCTCAGCTATGGCCAGAAGATGTTGTGCAATGACGTTCTCTTGGTAATAAATAACTCTTGAAAATCAGTATCTCTATTTTGAGATGATTTCCAGCTTGATGGCAATCTACAGATTCCATATATGTAAAACACGTGGTTTTTATTCATTTTTCTGCTTATATATTGAAGCCAAAACATGCAACAAAAATGAGGCTTAAAATGGGTCTAATTTAGCCTAAAAGAGTTTCAGGGGGTTTCGCCATGTTGACTTTGAAAGCAAGTTTGGTTTTAACCGATTTATTGTTAATGATCCATTGAAAAATGAAGTAATCGTGACGGATATATATTTGTTATTATTTCTTCTTGTTTAGCCGGTAATTGTGCAGCACGTGCATGTACCTGGCAACAGAAAATGTACCAATATTAAAACAATGATATACAAAAATACTGTAATCATTCAATGTTTACAACATACATGGAGACTGGCCCACGTTGCCAAAAAAGGCACATTGTTTTTACGATTAGTGGGCATTTGGCAGTTTTACCCAGGAACATCCAGAGACACAAAAGTTTGCACAACAGTTAAAGACAGACGAACAGCTTTTAACTTACTGTGCCCTAAAAAGTAGTACAAGTGACAAGTGTTAGTACATCCATTCAGTGTGCATGTGAGGTGCATTTCAAAGTCCAGTTGAAACAGCTCCACCTTATGTACGTTGCCATGCACTGTGGTCAGTGAACGGTCTTCAAACAGCAAATGTAACAGCTGTTAAAAGACACAATATTTACATAGGTCTTAATCAAACATCACGTAAACTGTTGCCAAGCATTCGCCCTTATAGTGCATGGTGAACCTTGCTCCATCATACATCAGTTCCACCAGTTTGTATTTTATTTTAAGTTGCTAAATAATTGCTTTTGCTTATTAAGCGAGTTTGTTAGTGGGATAGCTCAGAAAGGCCTGAACTGTTTAGAGCGGCATTTGATAAGAGCTAGGCCCTTGATTCAAGGATGAATGAGCAAATAGTGTAATTAATATTTTTTACACTATTTGCTCATTGATTTAGTGTTATTTCTTATTTGACAAAATGGTACCCTCACCTGCACTTCATTGTGGTTAAGGACAGTGTGGTTAGCTGTGCACTCTGATTGCTGTAGTTCTTGTTGAAATGCTTTCATTAATAAATATTATTATAATGGACTGTTGTCATATCATTGGTAGATTGTATATCGTGACATTTATCATTTGTCCCATTGTATGAGTGATGTATCGTGCATTTTAGTTCTGTTTACTGCACATTGTTGTCACATATGTTTTACTTATTAGCTTTTGTAAAAATGCTTCTGTTATACGAGCAAGCTAAATCCAGTCGCTCAGTGTTTGTAGGGATGTCTTTAGCCACTGTAGATGCTCTGTCAGATGAAGAATATTCCTATTGTTGTGTTTCGTTGGATTTAAGAAAGCAGACGGTTCCAATAAGAAGGGATACAAGCAGTCTTTTCAACCATCTGAGATCATGGAGTTTAACGAATGCAAAAAAAAATAAAATAAAAAATGCATCCACTACAACTGTCAGAAATTGTTGAGCGAAGATGGGATGAAAAAAAAGCAAGCTCTGCAAATCAATTAATTTTTTGTCATTTCATGAAAGTGTTTTTCAAAGATTGAAGTTACTTGAGAAAAGGTTTTGTATTTATTTCTATTTATTGCAATTTTGCAAATAAATGTTCTGCGCGAAATATGCCATAGTAATACAGCTAAGGGGAGAGTCATGACTGCCATCCCCCTGCTTTGTCACTTCAGAGGCATTTATATTGACATTATGAGAAACATTACAGTTCATGCTTCAAATTATAATGTGGTATAAATTTTAGGCCACACTATCAGCCCTACAATAAGCTCACATTTGTCCTAATAAACTATCTATAAATGCTGCATGCTAAGTCCTCTCTGTAAAAAGAACTACACCTATTGGTCTTTTGTAAGTGCCCATTTGAGCACCACAGATCAAATAAAGTGCCTCAGTCACACTAAACCTTTTACTCCTGTAGTCATGGAGGTCCGGGGCTCATTGATCAGGCCTGTTAGCTTTGTTTACTCTGCAGATTTGAGCAAGTGCTACATTTTGAATTTTGCACGCTTCAGGATCTTTGGGTACTTGCTGGAATAACTTTGCCTCAAAAGAACCGTTACTTAGCGAGATTTAGGGAACATCAGCAGCAACATTTTTGGCAACATGATGCATTTTGTCTGTGCATGATCTGGCACACAGGTGCCTCAGTGTTGATGACCCCAGCAGCTGGAGAAGGCCAAGGGGATGCCCATGTTTCACCTAGCAGTGGAGGGTAGATGGCTGCTTGCAGGAAGTGGGGATGGGCTCGTCTCTCTGGGTGCTTGCAATCAATTACCCAAGATGGTTGTGTAGTGTGGTGGATGCAGCAGTGTGCAGTACCGGCACACTCTCAGACCTGACTTGACCTGATACATGAGGTGGTTAGCATTGCAGTTGAATCACTGAGACAGCAAATAGGGCAGCCTTCTCCCAGGCTGTAAATAGTTTAAATATTTTGTCTTTTAAATTGTGAAAGAGTTGTCATGCAAAGCAGGATGAAGCTGAAGTTTGGAACAACCTCAACTTTGTATTGTCCCGAAAGAAATTTGGTGTGAGCAGATATCACAGAAACAGGCAGGTAGTGGTAAGCGGCAGTGTTTTCAGTATGAGCAACACAGGTGAAACTTGTATCATCTCCAAGAGCCCTGCTGAGCTGATCAACCCAGAGATGTTTTTACAGCTCTTAAGCTTTGAATAGTTGTAACCGAATTGTTGTCTAGCTATGTGCAGAATTTTAAGCCTTTTAATTAATTTAATTAGGGATGTCCCGGTCAGGTTATTTTTGCCCCAATCCGAGTCGTTTAATACTGAGTAGATCCCGATACTGAGACCCGATCCGATACTTGTATTTTCCTAGACATTACATTTGCACAGAGCAGCATGTAAGCCCATTAATAAATCCATTGTATATATTTCTCTGCCAAGCATTAAGAAAAAAAAAGTTTAATCCAAGCTGTTTCTCAATGTTTGTATTTATTTATTTATTTTCAAAAAAGTAAACAGATTTTTATATCTCATCAATTCCACCTAGTGCAACTAAGTAGATAAACTAGGACACTCAGAGTTTCAGAGTAATAGTGACTGAATGACAGTTTAGTTGGTAAAAATGCATTCATTATTATTATTATTGTTGTTATTATTTTGTTGTATGTAAAAAATAATAATAATAATAAAAAAAAATCTTTAAAATGTCTTCCAAAGTGGACCTTTACTCTGACAAGGGCCCTTTTGACTCACCTCTCTGGCTCCGCGCCTGTGTGCTGTCTGTGTAATCTGTGTAAACTGGAGTTAAAACAGACAACGGGGAGGAAAAACACATTTATTTTTGTGGAAGTGGCTACTTGATTGGCTGAGAGCATGGTGATATCCCACTCTGTGTCCGTCATAAACGGAGTTGGTGTGAATTTTACCTGATGTGAAATATGATTTAGAAACTGTGACAACTGAGCGTTTCATATGACTGATTCTCGCTTATCCAACACGGGGAGACTGACGTGCGCTGTTGATTTGTGTGATTTGTTTTTAAAATGCGTACTTTGGCTCTGTAGTGAACCAGCAAGCCGGAGTCTGTTTGGCGTGCTGACACTGCGCTTCTAAAGTGAAACAACGGGAACGCGCAGGCACTTATTTGATGACTCTGATTATATCAGGTTTAATTAAATGATACGATCTGACTGATACTGATTGGATCAGAACAGATCGGGAAATCTCTAATGAATTATTGGCTCGTGAAGAATTAAGCCTGGCAGATATGACGTGGAGAAGTGCTGCTGTTGCTAGGTTTCTGTTAGACACGCTAGTTGAAGTTTTCTAGTCTCTGTACGATAAACAGTGGACACGCTGGTGGTGTTGCTCGCAGTGTGAATACATTTGATCCGCCGTGTACTCAAGCTCCTGACTGTACTTTATGACTTCATATGGAGGATAACTGGAGATCAACAACGTATCATAAATACATTATTCCTTGTAATAATGCAAGAATTTTTTTTTAATTTTTTTTTTATAAACCTTCAAGGATTTTATCAAAACCCCTCACAGCAGTGATCTTAGCTAATGTTTTACATCTCATTCCAGGCTGCATTCCTTTCAGATGGCAGTGAAATTTTTATAATGTTATTAACCGCTGCAGTTTAAATGTTTAGAAGCATCAGAATAAAATCTGCCATGAACATCTATGAGCTGCTCACTGCAGTCTTTCTGTAAGGTTGGTGGCCTGGAGTGTAAACATTAAATTCTTGGCTCCTTTCAGTCTTAAGGGGACCTATTCCAGAAAACAGGATGAAGCAGTTAGCCAGAAACCGATGAAAAATGTTTGGCCTCAGTCTCTTCAGTTGGTGCAACGCTGCAAGCATATTGTATGAATATTATTCTACACTATAAAAAGAGATGGCAGTTAACTGTAATTCTGATTAACTGTGCAGTCCTGTTTTCTACTTGCTTAATGTAACTCACCATGTTCTCATGGTGGAGCGCTCATCTCTCTTTTTTTTTTTTTTCCTTTTCTTTTTCCAGTTTTATGTGAATTTATGAAATCTTTTCCATATGTTTTCCTATCCTCATTATTCACTGTGTTTTCACCACCATGTTGTTTGCCTGTTGTTGTCTGTAGTTGCAAGTTGTCCAAGCTGACATTTCTATCATCGAGAGCGACGCTGTCGTTCACCCGACCAACTCGTCCCTCTATACAGGTGGTGAAGTAGGTAAAGGAACCATTGACACCACCAAGACCTTAACTGCCTGTCTGTTTGCTTTGTGCTTAATCCAAACAGCCTGTTCTGCAGTCTGTGGACAAACATCACAGTGGCTTTGCTGTTCTGCATTTAAAGGATTTATTTAGCCAACACACTAAAGCGCGCCTCTTTTTCGTTTGTCCATTTTCACCTATAGAATCAGTGTCATCTTGTGAACCAGTCACACAGAATAAGTATAGATATCATGAGTGGAAATGAACTTACAAAGACCTCAGTGTTTAAAAAAGGTAATTTTTAGAATAATAATTAAAAAAAAAAACAAGGAGGTGCTTTAGAATTTTAAAGACTGATGCTAAGTGTTTTGACACAAACAAGGTTTCCCTTTTAAGTATAATTAAACTGAAAAAAGGATCTAATAAATCTGGCGTTTATGATCTCAAGTTGGCCACTCACTTAAGGACAATGCGATATGAATGTGTGTTTTGCCACAGTAGTAAAGAAAAGCAAGTCCTATTGCAACATTTGAGTAGCACCTGCATTTGGAATGTGCATCTTGCTGAGATGAGACCACAGTGCAGCTTTTCAAGCATGTTCAAAACTTCTGCGATGCGGTCGCTTAGTCCATTATTACATCATAACACACATTACTGTTTTGAACTCAACATAATTACTGAATGTGTACGTATTAATTCCAGGAAATAAAGAACATGGGTGAGGTCGCATGCTGTGACGGCAGCATTGCTTTCAAGTTGTAGTTTCCCATTTCTAGCGCTAGATCCTGTGTGTACGCATGGTCAGAGCCGTGTGTATATTTACACACATTTCTAAGTATAAGAAAAAGCTCACTTTGCATGGAAATGTTCTTACGCACAACATGTAAGCACAAATCCCTGCGTATAAACAGTTAATAAATGAGACCCCTGGTGCTGGCAACAAAATCTATTCTGTGTTCAATAAATGTAGTATCATGTTTATTCTTACCCACAAAAACACCCCGTAATAAAATCTATCATGCAGGGTGTTAATTTGTATCTTAATTCTGTGTTGTGCGCACTTGACAATTAGACAGCAGAGGCACTTGTGCGTATAGACCTGGCCTTGCTACATATTTATTTGTCTCTATATAGGAGAACCTGTGCAGCACTGCACAGCTCGTCCTTTTTAGAGGCGCACAGTAATGTTTCTTCTGAAATGCGTGTCTGCATTATGTTCATGCAGTACAGTACTGCGTATTGCTGATGAGGTGTGACCACATTGTATCATTGCCTAGAGAGTCTGGCCTAAGACTTTGCTAAATTTTGTCTGTCTTCAGACATTTTTACGGTACCCTGAGGCACATTTATCATTTATTATTGTTATTATTATTATTATGTCTTATTTTTGTTTTTCTTACATCCACAAAAGTAGCTGGGTTTGTACCCATGTCTTTTCTTTTGCAAAAATACATTCCAGATTACAGTGTGTTTTTAATGTCTTTATTTAATTCCTGGGTCCCATTTATAACAGGGAGTGATGCTGTATTCCATTAATGTACTTTGCTAAGATTATTAGAGTAAAATAGATTTGCCAAAATAATTGGAGCACTTTTTTTAATGGGCTCCACTCGTTACAAGTATGAATAGTTGGGCCTTAAAGTAGAAAAGGTTGTGAACCCCTGTTCTTATTGACATTAGTAAATTTGTCTTGCATTCCAGAGTTGCAAACACTAACTAGAGAAGGATCTTGAAATTACCTTCATCTGGAGTACATTTGTTACTTTGTTTTGTTTGTTTTACCCCAGTTTCTTAAAAAAAAAAAAAAATGTTTAAAAGTAATAATCTAACCTTTCTAAAACATTTTAAGGAAATGACAACTGTTACAATAACTACAGTGTCTGTATGAAGTACACACTTTTGGCTTTTGTGTCATTTTGTTTTTTTCATGACAAATGAAAATAAAAACTGAATTCGTTATATAAAAAATAAGGTATGCTATTTTATCCCATGATGAAAAAAAATCTCTTAAAGACTAAATTAAATAAAAATGATTACATAAGTTCTCACCCCATTTAAAATAACTAATTGCTACAAAATCAGTTTTACAGCCAGTTGGCTTTCAGTAAGACTAAAGCCAACCACTTACTACACGATGATGACGTGTGAATGCACATTATGGCAAGATCGTACAGAAATGCAAGTGTTATTGTTTGCGGAGAACCTGTTACGTAGGTAAATCTTGGTGAGATGAGACCTCAACATAGCATTTTGTTAATTTTCGTTCACAGAAATTTGATATTTTTGAATATCATAAAAACATGTGAAAGCCAAAGAAGATGTGTACTTTTAAAGTCACTTGCCACATTCACATTTCTGTGCAAGCTCAATTTCAGATCATGAAGGCTTGACCTGAAAAGAGTCCGTACCTGGCGATCACAAAATTATGGGTTCAATCCTTTACCTTGAGTGACCCATTTGTCATTGCTGTTTTACCTCCTGAATGTGTACAAATGCTCCACCACAAATGCTATTTCCCAGCGAATAACAAAAATATGTACATAAATAAATACTACTACTACTACTACTACTACTAATAGCAGCACAGTCCTTGAATATTTTCTTTTCCGTCTTTATGAACCTAAAAATGTTAAGTGCTGTCAGTTATGCATTGTGGATGCGGTGTTAAAATATTTTTAATGTACGTACATAGAGAAGCTGACTTAATCATGTATAAACTAGTGCACATTTCTGTGCGTACCCGGGAAACTGCTGCTTGTTGTTTTGTTCCACTTGGCTGTAACGCAGATGTCCTGGACCTGCTTTAGTTACTGCAACCTCCGCCCGCTTATCTGGGCAGAGAAGTCACCACATTTCTGATGAAGACATTTATGCCCCGAATACTCAAATTCAAACTTTTAAAGGTTGAGGAGATGATCTAATATTAACATTTGAAGCTGTTAACTGGAAATGGCACTATTTAATTATTTCAAGAGCTGGTTTAATAATGTGAGGCACACATTAACCTAAGTTTACTTTTTAAAATCATTGCTGTATTCAGCACATTCATATCTGAATGGAGTTTTATCGGTACCATCTTCTGGGGATTTTTCCCCTTTATTTCTGAATTCATTCTGAATGCAGTATGATTAATGTGGGGGTCACTTCTTTGGTTGCCAAAATAAATAGAACACACATAAAGCACACATAAACTTGTATCCCATTTCCTCATACCCAAAGAATTTATTGATTGGAGGCTTTGACGTTTAATTGGCCGTTGTGCTGATTAGACACTCCGGACCTGATTTACTAAGATCCCAGATAACAAGTGCTAAATTATGTGGACAATCCAAACTTACGCATTGGGGTGGAGACAGGCGGTGATGTGACATAGACAGCAGTATGTGAATGAGGATTTTGCATGTGTTAATGGATGTAAGCGCAAAATGAAATTAAATCTGACTTGCAGTTATGTGCCTCCATTAAGCATGAACTCTGCAACATCACTGAACATGTTCACGCACAGGCATTTAAAACAGAAACAAAAAGAAAAACACACAGGCAGCTTTGTACAGAGTTCTGCAGGACGAAGCATAATTATTCACCAGTTTGCTAAAATTCAATGGATGTAATATTAATTTAATGTCTGAAATAGGAGATTGTTTTTCTTTTGTTTGCTTGATTGCTGTAAAAGCTAATCCACACATTGCAAAGGCAGAAGTAGTAAGTTCTACACAGCTCCTGAGGCCTGGTGGGCCAGTGCTTATTCACAGATGCCACAACATTAAAAGGATGAGATCCATCCCAAGTTACTTCCCCAGCCGAGGACATTACCCATTTACAGCTGGGTGGACTGGAACAATCCAGACCTGCTTGGTCCTTGGGCACAGAAAGGCAGCCTGGAGCACACATCTGGAATCAAACCCCGTCTATGTGTTTGTATTCCAATTCCTATCCCACAGAGCCACCTGCTCTGCCTCGTGTCTGTACGTAACACCTTGTAATATACCTCATGGTGATATACAGCACAGATCACATCGCAGAAGTTTCAAGCATGTCCAGATTCCTGTGATGTCGTCCCATCTCACAACACACAGGATCGTATCACGATTACATCATACACACTGGAATACAAGGCACACGTCTGTACGAACCTGCTCTAAAGCGTATTCCTGTCACATCAGGTACAGCCTGCTTACCTCCTGAATGTTTTTTTTTCTTCTGTCAAATGTAATAGAAACTTTCAAATGCACAATGTTCCAACACAACTTCCCGCTAAAACGTGTTTTGTAATTATTTCTTTTTTTAGGAAAATTTTAGCTAAGCAGCTAAGCGCTGTTTAATTACAAGCATGATATTCACTAGCCACCGTGTGACTTTCACAGTGAAAGTGTTTGCCACGCTGCTGGTACTGCTGCTTTTATGTTGAAATGCTTTTATTGTGAAAGTCAGGTCAGGTCTGGGAGCATGCACTGGTGCCACATGTTACCACATTCACCGCACAGTGGAACCACCCAGGGCCTAGTTGGAGATCACCCAGTTAGACAACCAGTCCAGCCCCACCTCTCGCAAACAGCCATCTATAATTACTGACTTTGGTGTTGTGAAGGACATTCAGTAAGATAAATTAGCAGCAGTGGTGTTATGCATTTAACTTTACTTTCTGCACCGACAGACAGAACTGTTCACAGCAGCCCTCATTTGACTTTCGTTATTTACACTGTACTTTCTGAAAATTTCTAAAATTGCAGGGAATATCCTGCATAATAATAATATAATAATAATAAAAAAATAATAATAAGAAAAAAAATAATAATAATAATTGTGGCCATGCTTTGTTTCAGTGCAGAGAGTTGCAGGTTCAAACACCACGTTTTGGCGGGAAACACCCTTGCCACATTTCTCCATGTAATGTGGAGTTGCGTCGGAAAGGGCATCCAGCATAAACCTTGTGCCGAATCAACATGCAGGTCCACCTTGGATCAGCTGTGGCAACACTGAGTGAAAACAAGGGAGCAGCCAAGGGGACTTCACTTTTAATAATAATGCAGTCGGCTTGTTTCATTGCTGCCATTGTGGTCTGTTCAGCCTTGCATTACAATGCGCAGAGGACAATTGCGACATAAAGAGTCAGAAGTATTTATTTAACTAGATACACAACACGTGTGTCATAAAAAAAATTCTTACCCTGCATATAAATACTGTATAATTTCTAGTTTTGTATTTTATTCATTCTTTTCTTGATTTTACATTTGTGATCAGAGGTTTATGTGCACTCATCATGGACATCAATATCATGGCAATATAGGCAGTGTAGGCAAAATGGCAAAATTTAATTATTATTTTTTTAACCGTTCATTTTCTGGAGCAGAATAATTGTATAACATCTTTAATGAAAAATTTATTAATTGCAAGATTTTGATGCAGGTGGTTTAATTTATTTAAAAGTTCCTGACATCAATAAAGGATCAAAATTATATATATATTCAATGACTAATATTGCGTTTGTTATTAAGAGTCACTCACTTTAATATATGTACTCAGAAGACTCAGAATGAGCTACTTGTACAATGGCAGCTTTGAATCTGTGCAATTAATTTCAAGACTTTGCTCCAGAGTTGTAATGAAGACTTCGCTATGCTGCAGGGAATCAAACTCAGAGGTTCAGAGAGGCCAAGCAAAAAGAGGGATAGAATTATTGTCTGCCTGCCTACCTGTGTCTGTCTTCACATCTGCCAGCTTGCCTGTCTGTCTGCCTGCTTGTCGCCGCTCTTTTATTTGCCTGTCTGTGTTCCATGGGATGGAATCACCTCAACCTACTCTTGCGCCTGCAGGCACGGCATTGGAAAAGAAGGGAGGGAAGGAGTTCACTGATGCCGTGCAGGACCTGAAGAAGAAAAACGGCCCCCTGGAGGTGGCAGGTGGTAAGTGTAATTTTGGAACTAGTACCTCGTCATAAAAGGACTTTTTTTTTTTTTTAAAGCCTGTACCCTGATGGCAACCATCCAGGCAGACAACCAATCCTTGAAATTTTCAGTTAAATTTAGTTTCAGTTCAATTTATATCGCACAGAATCACTACATAAGTCGCGCCAAGGCGCTTCACAAGGGTAAGGTCTAACCTTACCAACCCCTTATGAGCAAGCATGTTGGCAACAGTGGTCAGGGAAAACTCAGACCAGACTCAGAGAGGGGGCCAACTTAGGCCATAATAACAACAACGACAACAAACATGCAAACAAAAATGAATGTCTGTCCATATGGGTAGTCCCCGAGATAGAGTTCAGCGGGCAGTGTGACCCACAGTTCATCACATCCAGCAACTTTGGTCCACATTCCACAGGGTCAAACATGGGACCACCAGGTAATTCAGCCATTATTGAAGATCAACAGCACCTTGAAAAAGAGAGACAGAGCAGAAATCAGTCAGCCGAAACAAACAACTCACAGACTTTAGTTATCAGCAGCAAAGTGACAGAGTAACAGACAGGATCCTATGTGATTGCTGGCAGCTAGCCCTTTGCTTCACGAACGGTGTATTTGAATGACTCCACAGGAGGCAGACAGTTCCACAAAAGAGGTGTGTGATAAGAAAACAACCATCTACACTGAACAAAAATATAAACGCAACACTTTTGTTTTTGCTCCCATTTTTCATGAGCTGAACTCAAAAGATCTAAAACATTTTCTATATACACAAAAGACCTATTTCTCTCAAATATTGTTCACAAATCTGTCAAAATCTGTGTTAGTGAGCATTTCTCCTTTGCTGAGATAATCCATCCCACCTCACAGGTGTGACATATCAAGATGCTGATTAGACAGCATGATTATTGCACAGGTGTGCCTTAGGCTGGCTACAATAAAAAGGCCACTCTGAAATGTGCAGTTTTATCACACAGCACAATGCCACAGATGTTGCAAGTTTTGAGGGAGCGTGCAGTTGGCATGCTGACTGCAGGAATGTCCACCAGAGCTGTTGCCCGTGAATTGAATGTTCATTCGGCGTCTCCCTTTTTCACTTGGGGTTGCCACAGCAGATCCGTTATGAATCTGCATGCTGATTTGGCACGTTTTATGCCAGATGCAACTCCACATTACTTGGAGAATGCAAGTCATTAATCTACTAACTAATAAAACATGTAATAACGAGAAACAA
>CABFOU010317590.1:0-15365 GCA_900660325.1 Opsanus beta | reverse complement strand
GTAGCTTTTTGCTTCCAGCTATGCGATACCTACAGCCTGGTAGTGAAATCAAGACTTCAGCCGTATTTTGTTCCAGTATAAGAGTCAAATACCACTGTGTTTTAAACCAAGAAAAACTCGCCAAAGTGCTCTCATAATGCACCAAATTGCATCATTTTTTTCAAAATTTCCTGGGGGACCATGCCACCGGACCCGCCTAGGCGACCAGGCGCCTTCGGCCACTCACAGAAAATTTTCAGTCAAAAAAATTTTCAGTTGCTTGCACCCATGTTAGCGCGATATCTCAAGAACCGCTTGACCAATTTCATACATATTTAGCATAAGGATGTACTTGGGTGATCCCCCGACACCAGTCAATGACTGTGACCTTGGGGTCAATTTCAAGGTCACAGCAAGATATTCTCATTGCCACCCTTGTTACTGCGATATCTCAAGAACCAGTTGACCAATTTCATTCATATTTAGCATAAGGGTGTACTTGGGTGATCCCCCGACACTTTGTATTACTGATTTGTGGGGACCGGGGGGATATGTCATCTCCTGATGACTCCTTTGATTATCCAAGAAATTGTCCAATCCATGACTAAAACCGTGGGCTGATCTGAACCGTGAGTTTTGTGATCCATTGCAGCTCGAAAAAAACCCACAAATGATTATGGAATTCTACCATCAAGGGAACTGAGGTGGAGTGGGCTTTATTTAAATGAAAGAAAACCTGAGCTGGGCCAAAAACTGTGTTCATCGCCAAAGAATAGAATGGACAGCAGCAGATTTTACCTCATAAGGCTACTGAAGAGAGCCGCACACCCTGCATGTCTTCAGCCTCTCACCAGGCTTACAGAGGACTCACTGATACTGTAGCACTGTGGTTTGGCAGCACCACCAAGGCTGAGAGGAAATCTCGTAAAGTCATGAATACTGCAGAGAGAATCAACAGCTCTGATCTCCCCTCCATGGACAGTTTGTGCACGACGATGCACGAGAAAAACACAGACCATCCTCCGTCACCGACGCCACCCCGCTCAGTCTGTTCAGGTGGAAGATATCAGGAAACAACCTTAAACGCCACAGGCCAATGAGTGCCTCATGGCGGGCTTTCATAAGGTTTTTTTTTTTTTGTTGTTGTTTTTTTTCTTGCCATGTTGAGAGGTTGGAAGGCAGGAAGGAAGCATCTCCACCTCACTCATGCCATGGACAATTGCAGTTGAAGACTGTGTTTTGTATCCTCACCCCGTCACACGCTCCTGGTTTATCTCTGTCGGACAATCTTTCTTCAGTCCTTTGTTGTTGTTGTTTTGCAGTATTTTTTAACTCTCTATGTATGTACAGTATGTGTTTTGTATTTATTAGTGCTTTCAGTACAGCAGGTGCCTCTGTGAGGTAGGATAATAATATGATATGTAGACCAGGGTTCGATTCCAGGTGGGTACTTCAGGCTACTCGTCTGTGCCCTTGGACAAGATGCTTCATCTGTATTGTTTCAGTCAACCCAGCTATAAATGGGAAATACAGTAACCTACGATGGGCTGGTGTCCGGTCCAGGGAGGAGTCATAGACCCTCATCTGCTTCAGGCTGTTATCCAGGGATGAGCACCAGTCTGATAGTCTCAGGGCCTATCTTAGCAGTAGCAGCTTTTAGTTTCTTCTTGCACCTCTCACAAGTTTATTTGTAGCACACGTGACCACAGTGCCATAGTAATATTGGTGTAGGTAGCAATTGCTGACAACAGTCGTTAAAAATGTGATATACATTTTTTGTTGGTTTTGGCTTTAATTATAATAATAATTTAGTTTAATCGCTTTAATTATTTGATGGCAAACAAGCTGTTACCTTGGGAAACTAAGATGAGGAATATCTCTTGCATTGTGGTACAGCACTAACTACGACATTTTGGCCACGTGGCATGTTTCTCTGTGCATGGTCAAGCACATATATGCCTTAGCATTGAGGACAACAGCAGCTGGAGAAGAATCCAAAGGGACGCCCACGTTTCACCTGGCTGCCGAAAGATGGTTACTTTGAAGAGGTGGGGACGAAGCGGTTGTCTGCCTGGGTGGTTGCCAGCCAGGACCCGTGCCGGTTCTGTGGTATGGTGGATGTGACGACAAGCAGCACCAGCGCAGGCTCCCAGACTGGACTTGAATTTTTTTGCACAACCACCAAAAAACCATGCGCTCCGTCCCTTGCAGAAAAGGGCGACAGTCTGCGAGCAAAATACCAGGTTGTTGTCTCCCCATGGTCATGAATGACACCACTTCTTCCAGAGGGTGCACCTATTTTTTTTTTTTTCTTCCTGCTGATGTAGTTTGGGAGCATCTCTGCCTCACGCAAATTGGAAATATGGAATTATGACTTATGATCCACAGCGTGTATTTATAAACTCTGGTATTTAACATTGTGTGAATGTGATGTGTGCAGGTCTGCGATCTTAAGTGGTAATCTGCAGCGCGCTTGCGTGCGTGCATGCACGTGTGTGTGTGTGTCCCTTTGAGACAGTACATAACATGCTTATAATGCTGTCATACACCTCATGATGAAATATGGCACAGTGCGCACACACACACAACAGGAGATGCGCTACAGTGAGCGTTTCTGTAAGAACCTGAGGTAACGCACATTCTGAGCAGGAACGGACAGACACCGACAAGTGTGTGGCAGTTGTCTTGCGGTTAACAGTAGAGTAGTTGGCAGCTTATCGACATTTTTTTTGACATTTCTAGCACTCTGCAATGCCCCTGCACCTGTTGCAATTTCATTGCGATGCAGACGATAACTTAAAGATGAAGAAGTTCTGTTTTGCCAGAAGGAAAGGGGGTGTGGCCAGCACCACCTCCTTTCCATTTAAAGTAACAGGCACCCATCCTTGGATGTTACTTTTTAAAATGGAGGGCAGGGGGTTGAGACTAAGCCTCAACCTCTGGCCATCTGAAATGAAGCAAACCCACAAGTGGAAAATCTTGCAGTTCCTTGAATGGCTGTTTGAGCCTGGCTTCAAATGTGAGTTAATTTCCATAGAAGCCCATGTTAAAATGCCCAACTTTAGACTTAGTTTCCAGCCTGGTACAAAAAACAGTTTTGGTTCCTATAGCTAGTTTTCCCTTCTTGCCCACCCTTCTTGAGTGTTGCCCACACTCCACCTCTTTACCTATTTACAGATTGGCTGGGATTTAAGGCGGAGTACACACTGCCAACATGGCAACACCCAGAGTCACATTTTTGAGCTTCAAAATACTTCTCTAGAAATCCTATGGGTGACATCACGTAGGGTTTTGATAAGGATACGTAAAGTTTTAGAGTAGGATGTCTGCTGAGCTATGAGCTTGTTAACACGGTGTTTAATTTTACCGCTTTAACTTAAATTTCCAACTTACAAGAAGGTGAAAATGTATTCTTGTTTGTTCTCCTTCATATGCTTTCACAAATGTTGTAGTTTGTGTCAAAAGTATAATATTTATTGGTTCTTCAAATGCTGTTGATGTATTCTTTGCATCCTGTCTCAGCCTGAGGAAGAAGTGGCCAAACGTCAAACGGTCAGAGACGGGTTCTAGCAGTTTTTACCAGAGCTGTATTACATATAACAGTCGTGCTTTTTTTTCTCTCTCTCTCTAAACTATTTTCCCCACATTGTAGTGTTGAATTTCACAAATGATGCTTGATGTGTGATTTGAGGGGCACTGTTGCGTTGTTGCAGTGTTAAATATTGTCAGTCTCGTTGGCACTAACACCCCGTTATTGTCATCAGAGTGTCTCTGCATTCCTGCTGTTGTGACACTGCACATAAATCTGTGCCTTCATCTACAACCAGAGCTTCGTTTTAATCTGTTTTATTGTGCAAAATGTCAGTAACTTTACACATCAACCACTGTTTGACTTTCTAATTGGTTTTGACTTGTAAACACTTGGTTCAAAGTAAAATGACACAAATTATATCAGAGCATCGTAAGGTGTCCTTTGCACAATTTGTCTGTTCCACATCACACTGCATCGGGCGGGATGAGAAATTTTGCCCAACACTCATTCATTCCTTTGACACATAGATGGCACAGACGTTGTCTGTATGATAACTTCAAGCGGAAATGCTGCACTGCACGGTATGAACAGTGTTGCACACCTCACAAAGTCAACCACTGCAATGTGTTGAAATTCATGCAAGCAGATCACCACAGATCCAGTGCGTCATTTAACTGTCGAGCTTTTCCGTTGCTGTACATCGGACAGACGTTTCATGATTCAAATCATAGTATGTTTTTTTTCTAAATAACTGTCACTTTGAAGTCTAACTAAGGGGAGGAGCAGATGCAAAAAACAAAACAAAAACACTGATATTTGCTGACTAATAAGTTGTATTGTATGGCTCAGTAGCTAGCCTAGAGTACTTATTTCACTAAAGTCGTCAGTTCAGCTTCCGGCCAAGATCTACCTAAAGTTGCTTTAATCATTCATCACTGCAGTACATAAATTCTGATAATGAAAACGAACAAAAAAAAAAAATTCAGTCATGGATTTTTGGACATTGCAAATGACAGGTGGCCAAGTTAGCAAAACATTTTTCAAACTACGTGAACGTCATTGGAAAATGTACCTGGACATCTTCTGTGTAGGTAAGCTGAGCCTATGTAACGTGGTGACTCTGGGTTTTTGAACATGCTCGAAACTCTACGATGGAATCTGAAACTGCTGTTGAGTCAGAAAGAGTTGCATTCTGTCGACACTTACCGGACAGTACAGTCAGGACCAGATTTCCTGTTGGCTTAATTTTGTGTTTTGTCATCTTGTGTGGTTCCCTCTTTACCTTCTAGTTGACTAAACCATGTTGATTGAGCTGGGTTTTGTTTTTGGAGCTCATGCCTTCCAGTCTCAGTGATTTTGTAACCATGGCATTTTAAAAACGTGTCATACCATGAAGCTGGAAAGTAGCTCGTACCTGGTCTTGCCTCCCCATATCTGTTGGGTTGCTATCACAGTGAAATGTAACCTGTTTCCAGCATGAGTCCTAAAACTAAATAAGTACCTTTCTCACTTTGGTGGTAGTAGAGCAGGTAGCTCACAGGATAAGGACCTGCCCTATCAATATATAGACCTGGTTGCAAATCAGGTTCATGCTACCTGTCTGTGTCCTTGGACAAGACATGTAATCTCTATGTTCTCAGTCGACCCAGCTGTAACTGGGTACTGGCCTTGGCTGGGGAAATAACCTATGTTGGACTGGCGTCTCATATAGGGGGAGTCATACACTCTTATCTGATTCATGCTATGGAATCCGGAGATAAACACTGGCACCAATCAGCCTCTGGGCCTATACATATATAAGACTAACTTCTTAGTTCTTCACATTCATACTGACAGAGAGCATATTGCTCATAGAGCCTGTTGCTCTACTTAATAAGTAGTTTTTTAGAGGTAAGCTGAGCCGACTGTGTTGTTTCTGTAACGCTGTCTCCTGAACCTTCAACAAACCCTGCTTATTGAAATGTTCTGTCTGATCAATGCCATTCTTTGGTCAATGAAGTGGTTTATTGATGCCTTGTACATATTGTTTCCTCCTGTGCTCCCGTAACTGACACCATCCTGTTAAGACATTTTTTCCTCTCCTTTATGTAATTCCTCATGTTTTCTCAGTTTTCCTCCATGTAGTTTGTGATGTGTCCTTGCTGCTGTAAGATAGATATTTGTGTGTAGGGTTGATTTTACCTTCTTTGGTTCCTAAAGCTGTGATGTGTGAAAGCTCGGGAGATTTTTTGGCAGCACAGGTTTAAGTAAAATGGTGCTAGTTTGATTTTTCTGACAAGAAATTGAATTTGATGGCCCTTAAGTTAGTATCATAGAGACGAGACAGTTTGAAGGATTGATTTCTTTCCCCATTCCCTGCAGAGGAGTAATTTCTTTACACTTCAGGAGTAAATCATATCTGACAATTGTGTGTTTTGCCCCAGGGCTTTTTTCAGTCAATGTTTAAATGGAAGGAAATGTTTTTTTTTCTGTCTACATTAGCTTTTATTGCACTAATATAAGTGGACCTGCTTATTCATAGAAGGAGGCATAGTTTCTTGATATATCAGCCGCTAAATATTTGCAGCAATTAACTGCAGCTGGCATTCCCCTAAAGCCTTATGGCACAGAAAGGGTGCAACACGGTACTTTTGAGCCGCCACATATCAGATTTTTTGCAACACTCTCAGGTGTTAATGCAACACTATAACGTGCAGCCATGCATTAATGCATAAGTCATACTAACGTGACTGTGTCCTGTGCACAAAACTCCCCAGGGAGTACCCTCTTCATTTGTTTCTAAACAAGTCATCTTGACACAGTCACTCCAATTCAGCTGCTGAGTTGCTGACTTTGCAAGTCTGAGTCAAGTTCACCATGCATGGGCTCAGACCTGGGATCTTTGTCCAGCTGCAACAATGGCACATTTGTGTCTTTCCTGGTCAGAGGTCAGGTCAGGTTTGGGAGCATGCATTGATGCCACATGTTGCTCCATCCACCGCACTCTGGAATCTCCCTCAATCCTGTGTGTCCATCCAGGCAGAGGACCAATCCTTTCCCACCTTCCAAAACTAGCCATCTATTTGTTACAGCCACATGATACGTGGGCATCCCACCTGGCTACCATGCAGGTGCCTCCTGCCAGCAAAACAGTATCCCCACCCTCCTGGAGGAGTTCAGCTCCAGTACCACAAAGTTCTGGAGCCTTCCCTGTTCTCATCTGTTTCACCACCTTTGTAATCTCACTAATATTTGGTGGCGATATCTAGCATCCTGCCAGGAGGAATGGCCGTGCACTACTGCTCAAAGTAGCTGGCCCAATAGGTCTGTGCAACAGAACCATCTGTCATGACTGAATCATCATCCACCATGACTGTGACGAGGTGTAGGTTTGGAGGAGCGTAGTGCTTTTGTTCCTCTGTACAGAGGCCGATGGTCACTAGACCACAGATCATGACTTATACATGCTCATGGTTCCCTCTAACAAATGCTTCCTTCTCTATGTTTAGAGCTATCACGGCCCACTTTCTCAGCTCCTTATACAGCTTTGAAAATGTAACTCCTCATACAGTAACTTGAAAATGTTCATGTAGCTATCCCCTGATCTATCTTAAGAAAACTGGCAGTAAAAGTGATGGTTTATCCAAAACAGTCCTTAGATTTAGTTTGTCCAATTACCTATGAGCTCTGAAACTGAAGAGATTGTGTAGCTATAATTCTTAAATGTCTACTGAGATATTTCTGTTAAACTCCTTGAATTACAACTAACAGTCTACGCTACATGCACATCTTGATATTTTTTGCCTCATTTCAAATCCATGGTAGTGGTGTATAAAAAAAAAAAAAAGACAAATTGTCGCTGTACAAATACGTATGACATGGCGATACACAAGTGTTTTGTTTGTTTTGTGACATCAGTTTAAGAATAGCTTGTTAGCTAAAGCGGCCGCCTACCTTTGAGTATCGATGTGTCCTTAGCCACAACACTGAATCAACTGATCAGCATAGTTTGTTTTACCATAGAGACTACTTCCCAATAATAGTATGTATTTTGGGTCTACCACACCATCTTGTGTTGAACTGAAGATGTCACTTGGATGAGTAGGAATTACAGGCTGTACTATATATAATGAATAAACTCTCCATGATCTCACCCATCGGTTTTCTAAAGAGTGAGTTTGAAGCTCAACTGGGTTGGGTTTAGATATTACCATCTTTGCAGTGTCCAACTCTGCCTAACCTCTGGCCATATATGGGTAAAGGTGTGCAATGTAGGCAAGACTGGCATGACCTGGGTAGGAGGAATGAAACCCGAACATACACACCTATTAAGTGTAGCTACTTTAAATAATAGTAACATTTCACTTGTGAAAATGCTGAAGAACAATTTTTTAGGTGTTTCGTTTGTAGAATTTACCAAACAGCAAGCCTTATTATTTAATATTTGTATTAAAATTCTCTGACAGAAGCTACCAGCCTGTTAACGGGTCATTGCTAGCAACCTGTTAGCACCTGGACAGTAGCTATCACTCAAATAGTCAAGTCTGGGAACATGCACTGGGTGGCAACCACCCAGGCAGACAACCGATCCATTCCTACATCTCTAAAATAACAGTGTATCTGCCACAGCCAGGTGAAAAGATGTTACCAAGGGTCTTGTCTTTGGATGATGGCGGCTGGTGCAGTGGTAAGGGATCGTCCGCTGCACGGTAGCACCCAGGACCAAACCTGAGGCATCTCACATGGGTGGACATCTGGAATACCCTTTCAATTAGACAACTCTAAATATGCATAACTTCATGGCTTAAAACTGTCTAAACTCATGAGTTATATAAAAATTCACCCTCGTACAGTTTTCATGAATGAAGAAACTAGCTATCGAGCCATTTTTAGAACTGGGCTATAAACAAGTTTATTTTTGCTGTAAAGGTAGGAATTTTAACGTGGGTTCCAGGGGGAGTGATTCACTTTTGGAGCCAGCCTGAAGTGGCCAGTCGAGGAACTGCAGGTTTTGGTACTTCCATGTTGGCTGCTTGATGGTAAAACATCTTTAAGGGGATGTTCTCTTACTTTGGAGGATACATATAGATTAACCTTAAATTGCTCAATCTTGGGGTACCCTTCCCCCACACATCGATCTATGTAGAAGTAAAAAAACAGACGTATAGAAAGATATTTTTCTACCATTAACCTTCCTAGATTTCTGGTTCCTCTGTGTCACAGTTAAGTTTTTTCTACAGGCTTTAATTGATGGTAACATTGATGATATATATGGGTGTTGGAGGGATAATTGAGCAATTTTTATGTCACTCACCCTCTGCTCTCCTTCCTGCTGTGCAGACAATCAGTTCAACAGTCTAGAGTCATACTCACCGGTGAGGCAACATTTCCCGCATCCTCGTTAATACCCACTACACATAATGTCAGTATCTACACCCTATTCTAAAACCTTATTTGTGCGATGTTGAAAAAAACACGGAAATAAAATCACTCTGTTTCTGATCCTGAATCTTATCAGATGTCATGCCTTATTATGTCGACACAAACAGTTCTTTGTTAGCGGAAGTGGAAAGGGGTGGAATGCTACTGATATGAAACTCTGCTGTTATTTATAGAACATGAAGTGGCATTTTGAGAATGTCTTCTGTGTGCCAATATAAACATATGTTTGGAGTGAGACAATAATGTAGTTAGGGAGCATTGTTTAAAAGTGACTTTCTCTGGAGGGTTCTGGGTTACTAACATTATTGGAGCAGCCTTGAAGGCAGCCTCTGACAGAATATGATTGATTAGTTGTATATTATTTTGAATAGTGTTTTTTGTTGTTGTTGAAAATTGACTCGTTTATAATATGACAGAAGTGGTACTTCTGGTAAGATTTATGACATTACAAAAATACATCTTTATCATGAGTTAAAATCATAACATATTTTTTTATATATTCCATATTTTGGCATATTAACCATCCAGAGACTACACAATTTTTTTGTACTATTATTGTTTCTTATAAACCATAAACCACAGTGTTTCACAGTGTATGTGCATGTGCCCATGTGTGCATGTGTAAAATGGCAAATAAATGGCCACTAAAAGCCAACTATCTTCAGGTGTACAACCAAGCAGAAATGAGTACGCCTCTGTGCAATGCCAGTTAAATGTCAAATGATTGAAGATTATATCACATCTCTATAATTGTACTGTGTCAAAACTGATGTTTCTTATTATGAACAATTGAAAACACAGGCCCCAATGTAGAAACTCAATTTAACAGAAGTCAGTACAAGTATGTATACCCTTTAATATAACGCATCTAAATCATTATTTTTACAGCCAGTTCTCTTTAGACAAATCAGGAAATGATACAAGAAAATTTCCAAGTTGCAGTATGGTGTAGTCACACTATGAAGGATTGAGTAAGGTGATTTGTTATGGATTGAAATAATTTGTCCAGTGGCAAATATCGCTTAATCTGTTGGTCTCCGGTGGATTTGGGGCTTTGATGGACGAATAACGTCACATTTCCACTGGCAACAGAAAGAGCCGCATTCAGCAGAACGATTTTCCCAGTTTCAAGACAAGGCGCGCTGGGGGGGTGAGCCAGATTTGCGCGGGATTCGTTGAGGTCTGAATGCAAATGTGGCTAGAATCCAGCTAGCTCGGGGATCATGACCTCATACTTCCTCACTACGTTCATGCACAGACACTCCAGTGTGCCGGCGTTCAGTGCGGCTGCAATGGCGATGACAGCAAACAACCTTTTTTCCCTGCGGCGCCTTCTTGGCAAGAGAATCCGCCGGGTGCACTCTGATGTCCAGATAAAAACACAAAGAGCAGTGCTGTCTTTTTCTTCAGTCTGGCCATGCGCTGCATGTTGCTGTGCTGGGAACCGTCCTCGCTCCACTGGTGCTGAAGTCGCACCCTGTGCCACACCTTTGGCCAATCAGAAGCCCAGTCTGGAGCATCAGACAGCCACAGGATATGAACGCATGAGTATCGTAGTATTAACAAACAAGTACAGGACAAACTGGTAAACAAACATGCAACCACAGGGAAAGCTCTCCATCTGATGTCCGCTTAAAGTTTTGAGCATGCACTAAACTTTGTGACAGACTCGGCAGACAGACATCAGCTCACAAGGAACACATTTAACAAATGAAAAAGGATTTGTACAGAACACGAACGGATATCAAAATTTTGTACTTTTCTCATGTTTCCTCAATCCGTCATAGTGTGACAAACACTTCACTTTCATTTGAGGCTCATTTAAATCTATCAATAGTAAATAGAAACAATATGGCAATTCAGAGCAAGCATACCTCAAAAACAGAGTGATGGTAACTGAAGCAGATTAGTGAGGGGACCACCCAAGAGTCCAATGACAACTCTGGAGGATTAACAAGCTTTTGTGAGTGTGATCGGAAAAATTGGCATAGGGCAATTTTCCAGGGTATAGATGGTTATTTTAGAGATGTGGGAATGGACCGGTTGTCTGCCTGGGTGGTTACCATTTAGGACCCAAGGTGGTTCCATTGTGTCTTGGATGTTGCAAAGTGCAGCATCAGCGCGTGCTCCCAGAATTGACATGCAAATTTTGTGTGTTGGTTGCTTCACCAGTTACAGCTTCAACATACATCGGTACAAATAAGGTCTTATTAAATAAAAAAAACAAACAAACAAAAAAACAGATGAAATCATATTCATTTATTTATTCAGTGCCAAATCATAATCTACAAATCTATACTCGAGTCTCCGATGTGCCTTCTGGCAAACTCACATCTTCTTTTTAAGTCCTTCTTTAATTATTCATTATTCACTGTTGTGTGTTTTAGTCAGACGTATTCTCGTGTTCTGTGTAAAATCTTTATTCAGTAGTACATCTATGAGAGCTGAATAGTGGTGTTTGTTTGTGGAAGGTTTCAAAATGGCCAAAAACACAATAAACATGTGATTAATAGTTAATAAGCACCAACATTCAAAAGGACTGGTGTAGTTTTTCTGAGGTGAATGTGGTTTGAAATGATTCCTCTCAACATGTCTGTGTCTTTTCCACCTTCACCCTGTCCCAGGCGTGTTACGGCATCCTGAAAGTACCCCAGGGAAACTGGCTTTGTCGGACCTGTGCACTGGGCGTCCAGCCCAAGTGTCTGCTCTGCCCCAAGAGAGGAGGGGCTCTGAAGCCCACTCGCAGTGGAACCAAGTGGGTCCACGTCAGCTGTGCCTTATGGATCCCTGAGGTGAGCCCCACATGAAGACATGCGGCTTCAGTCCATCAGTATCAGACAGGAATACTGTCAGAAAAGAAATTCTATAACGTATAACTTAAGCAAGGTCCTTAATCCCCAGTTTACTCCCAGAGGGCAGTTGAGCGCCTTGCATAGAAATGCAGTTCATTTACGATCCCGTGACTTGATCAGCTTGGAGTTTCTGCAGAACCACCCTGACTCTGAGTGAGGTTGTTTTCATTTCACAGTTGTTGAAAACACACCACTGAACCATGAAGTCACTCTGCTGTCAACTACAACCCACAAGGATTTTGTGGGATTACCGGTACTTAGCTGGTCACCCAAATTGCCATTGAATGAATTGCTAATGTTCTCCAGACTGTAGAATAAGTTATCAAATAATTAAAAATTTCCAGATAAACAGAGGGATTTTCTTTTTTTTTTTTATGCATCCACCATGGTCATATGTTTTAATTAGTTAGCTTTCCACCACGATTACTCAAAAGCATGTCCACCAATTTTCCGTGAAACTTGGTGAAGGGGTATTGCATGGGTGGACCAAAAAACAAACAAACAGTAAATTATAGAGTTCACTGAGGTGCAGGGCCAAACCCTGGAATTTTTTTCCCCACTTTTTTAAACATTATGAAAAAGCATATTTATCACCAGTTTCTTACGAACTACTCCATGTCCCTCGATTAAAAAAAAAGTTGATGATATTTTTGTAGAATTTTAATATCTATAAATATTTATAGTGTTATGGAATTCTAGGAAACTGGTGGATCAAGTGAAAATGTTAGTCAGTGGTTACTGCTGTTTGAAATGCAATACTTTTAAATTCAATGTATTTATACAGCACCAAATCATAACAAAAGTCATCTGAAGGAGCTACACACAAACAAGGTCAACACCTTACCCACCCTATGAGCTAACACATTGGTGACAAATGTAACGAAAAACTCCCTTTGCGCTTCTTTATTATCGGAAGAAACCTCAGGCAGACCAGACTCAGCGAGGTGACCATGTGCTGTAACTGTAGTCACAAAATAGAGTAAACGCACAACAAAGAATTGCCAGAACATGTGATGGCAGAAATGTTGTAACTTAGGAAGCATATACAGTCCAGTGTTCACATTGACAAATGTTGAGAAGAGAATAGGTGCGAAGGTTGCACCCCCAGTAAAATGGACTGCATTAATACGTCAGTGATGTCAGAGTATTGATGCCGGATCAGAGATTAAAATAGGATATTCTCCAGTTCTCACCCTAATCCTGATTGATCTCCAACCCCTCATAAAATGCCCCCACTAGGAATGGGCAGCTGGGTGATTCCATTGTCTGACATGTCACCGATGGGTGATTGACATCACGATGTGGAGTCACCATCGTGATGCCACGTCCCCCCCCCACCCTGCTACACACACTGTTTCAATTGTCCATGAGGTAACGTAAATCTGCATTTTAATTGTTCATGATGGATGTGTCATGACTGTCCTGGCCATTTGTGGGCTGTAGTGCTGAAATGCAGGTTTTAACATTACACACAGAAAAAAATTAAGATATCAAGAAGTGTTCACCTGCTTTGGCAATTGTCCCATTCTGCTGGTAGCTAAAATGAGGCTGCAGTTCCAGCAGAATGTCCCTGGATAAGATGCTGTGCTGCTCAGTTGAGCTGCTTGCTGCCGTGGTGACACATAACTCATCCTCCACTTTTAACACCACACACACACAAAAAAATGAATGCAAGATCTCAAGAAGAGGTCACCTGCCTTGGAGATACATGGAGATGGTTGGGATCATCACAAGCCATTGGCTGGCTGAAATGAGTTAGGCAATTTGAAGGTGCTCCAGCACCTTCCCTAGGGGTGTCCCCAGGGGAGATACTGTGCTGCTCAGCTGAGCTGCTGGTTGCCATGGTAACGCACAACTCTGTGTCCAGTTTTAATGAAACGCACAGAAAAAATGGATCCGATATCTCAAGAAGGGTTCACCTGCCTGGAGTTACATGGACATGGACCAGGGGGCTTCAACTAAGAAAAAATGACTTTTAATGGACAATGCTGAATGGTACGGCCAGGCAACAATGGCTTGGGAAAATTACCTGAGGTGTGCTGTTATTCACCTGTTACAGTAAATTAGTAAATTGTGTGTGTGTGGGTGGGTGTGGTTGTGTATACACACTACTTCATTTTAAAGTGTACGGTCAGTCAGCTGGTATTGACTGGATGACACCTACATGTTCAGAGATCCTCATTTCAGATGATGGTGCTGCATGCCTTGCATACACCTTTAAACCATTAATAGAGTCAATGATGTGTCTTCAGAAGTACCATTGAGGCAGCAGATTTCCCAGTAATACAGACTAACACAGTGGGTTTTGGTATCTTTACGCTTTTATTTCCAATTGCCTTCTGTCACACTTGATTGAGCTAATTGCATCTGATGCTTTTTTTTTTTTTTTTACTTTTGTTTTCTCTTCCTTTGCTGATGGGGAAAGAAAAGATATCCATATGCATGTGTGTACACTGTTTCTTGCGTCGCATCACAATTTTAGTTATAAGATTGTGTTTCAATGCAGTGGCATTAAAAGGTTTGAGGACACTTGGGCTTTTACACATTCTAAGATACTGACATCAAATTTCAAAAAGAATTCATGCTTCTTTACAATAAAATTTTAGATGTCCTTTTAAACTCAAAAGTGAAAATTTTCTACAACACTCACTCATCATACTCACTCACTCACTCATTAAATGAAAAATTTCAAATCAAAAATGTCATAAAAGTGATGGTTTTGTTGTGTTTTACTAATGCCTCCCACAGGCTGACCGATTAACTGGTGGACCACTGATATTTGAAACAAAATGCATACTCCTTATGCAAAATGGTCCTATTCAGAATAATATATATGTACCATATTGGCTTGAATGTAGGACCATGTTGTTTCTTAGAAAAACATTTGAAACATATGGAGTCATCTTATAATCTCAGACAAGGCATTTATAAGAGGGGGTCATATATAAATAGCTGGGTAGCTGTAGGCCAAAAAACAAAAAAAGCCATGTTGGTGTAATATGTATGTATTCATATTTATTTATTTATTGTTAATATGAATCTACATGTCAGATAGATGTATTGGAGCATAAAAAAAAAAAATACAGTACACTCACCACCCACTTTATTAGGTACACCTGTTCAATTGCTAGTTAACACAAATGGCTAATCAGCCAATCACATGGCAGCAACTCAATGCATTTAGGCATCTAGACGTGGTGAAGACAACTCGCTGAAGTTCAAACCGAGCATCAGAATGGAGAAGAAAGGGGATTTAAGTGACTTTGAACGTGGTGTGGTTGTTGGTGCCAAATGGGCTGGTCTGAGTATTTCAGAAACTGCTGATCTACTGGGATTTTCACGCACAACCATCTCTAGGGTTGACAGAGAATGGTCTGAAAAAGAGAAGATATCCAGTGAGCGGCAGTTGTGTGGATGAAAATGTCTTATTGATGTCAGAGGAGAACGGGCAGACTGGTTGAGTGGGCGACTGCGTGATGCCATCATGCCAATATGGACCAACACCTCTGAGGAATATTTCCAATGTCTTGTTGAATCTATGCCATGAAGAATTAAGGAAGTTCTGAAGGCAAAAAGGGGGT